>CP139504.1:190753294-190927656 GCA_021014915.2 Artemisia tridentata subsp. tridentata
AACAGGTTGGCCATTGAAGGAGGTCAAGGGCAAGGATACAACAGGAATGCAGCTAAGGGAAAGGCGTTCACCATGAATGCAAAGAGGCACGTCAAGACCCGCACGTCGTTACTGGTACTTTCTCTCTAAATGGTCATTATGCTACTACTTTATTTGATACGGGTGCGGATTACTGCTTTGTGTCCACTGAATTTGCTAAATTATTGAATGTTGAACCTAGTGAGCTTAGGTCTAGTATTGTGATTGAGATAGCTAGCGGTAGGGAAGTAGAGGTTGACAAGGTTATTCGAGGGTGTACTATAGTGTTAGAAGGTATCCCGTTCATGATTGATTTGATACCTTTTGGGCATGGGAGTTTCGATGTGGTGATAGGGATGAGCTGGTTGTCTAAGCATAAGGCCGAGGTTATATGCCACGAAAAGGTAGTTCGTATTCCTTTAGAGAGTGGTGTTATACTTCGGATACAAGGAGAATGTGTAGGGAACGAGTTGAAGTCCCTTAAGAACGCAAAGGCCAAAGAGCGTAGTATGAAAGAGATTCCTGTGGTGTGTGAATTTCCTGGCGTTTTTCCTGAAGACTTGTCTGGGTTGCCTCCTATCCGTCAAGTTGAATTCCGTATTGAATTAATTCCTGGAGCGGCACCTGTGGCGAAGCCCCCATATCGTTTAGCACCCTATGAGATGCAGGAGTTGTCCGCGCAGTTGCAAGAACTTCAGGATAAGGGGTTTATCCGACCTAGTCACTCTCCGTGGGAAGCACCTGTGTTATTTTTTAAGAAGAAGGATGGTTCGTTCCGGATGTGTATTGACTATTGGGAATTGAACAAGTTAACTGTTAAGAATCGGTATCCTCTTCCTAGAATCGATGATCTCTTTGACCAACTTCAGGGTTCTCGATTTTTCTCGAAGATAGATCTACGTTCTGGGTACCATCAGCTGAGAATGTATGAGGAGGATATTCCGAAGACTACTTTTAGGACTCGTTATGGACACTTTGAGTTCACGGTTATGCCATTTGGGTTGACAAATGCACCTGCGGTATTCATGGATTTGATGAATCGCGTTTACAAACCTTACTTGGATAAATTCATGATTGTGTTCATAGATGACATTCTAATCTAATCTAAGACGAAGGAGGAGCATGGAGAGCATATGAAGTTGATCCTCGGATTACTGGAGAAGGAGAAGTTGTACGCCAAGTTCTCAAAATGTGAGCTTTGGCTTGAGGGGGTACATTTTCTTGGACATGTGGTAAATAGTGAGGGGATACATGTAGACCCTAGTAAGATAGAAGCGGTCAAGAACTGGAAGGCTCCTGCGACACCGTCTGAAATACGCTCATTCTTAGGATTGGCAGGGTATTACCGAAGATTTATAGCAAATTTTTCAAAAATTGCTAAACCCCTCACTTTATTGACTCAGAAGAATAAAAAGTATGTTTGGGGAGAAGAGCAGGAGGTGGCTTTTCAGTCACTAAAGGATAGTTTGTGCAATGCACCTATTCTGACGTTAGCTGATGGGCCAGATGATTTTGTTGTGTATTGTGATGCGTCGAATCAAGGATTTGGGTGTGTACTAATGCAGAGGGGTAAGGTGATAGCTTATGCATCCCGATAACTCAAGGTTCATGAGAAGAATTATACCACTCATGATTTAGAGCTTGGTGCGGTAGTATTTGCTCTCAAGAATTGGAGACATTATCTGTATGACACCAAGAGTGTTGTTTATACAGATCATAAGAGTCTTCAGCATATCTTCAGTCAGAAGGAGCTGAATATGCGACAAAGAAGGTGGATTGAATTGTTTAGTGATTATGATTGCGAGATTCGCTATCATCCTGGAAAGGCAAATGTGGTAGCTGATGCTTTAAGTAGAAAGGAAAGGATTAAGCCTAAGCGTGTGCAAGCAATGTGCATGACGTTGCAGTCGGGAATTAAGAGTAAGATATTGGCAGCACAAGAGGAAGCTCTTAAGAATGAGAATGCAACCGCTGAGATGCTGCATGGATTGGATCAACAGATTGAGAAAAAGGAGGATGGTGGACTGTATTTCTTAGATAGAATATGGGTTCCATTGGTGGGAGATGTAAGGAAGTTGATCATGGATGAGGCTCATAAGACGAGATACTTAATTCATCCAGGATCTGACAAGATGTATTATGATCTTAGAGATGCTTATTGGTGGCTAGGAATGAAGAGGGAAATAGCTGAATATGTTAGTAAATGTCTAACTTTTTTGAAAGTTAAGGCTGAACATCAGAAACCCTCTGGGTCGTTACAACAGCCGCCGATTCCTGAGTGGAAATGGGAGAATATAACGATGGATTTTATTACTAAGTTGCCTCGAACAAGTAATGGACATGACACGATATGGGTCATAGTGGACAGGTTGACGAAGTCTGTACATTTTCTAGCCATTCGTGAGGATTATAAGATGGAGAAGCTGGCAAGAATCTATATTAATGAGATTGTGGCGAGACATGGGGTGCCTGTGTCGATTATCTCTGATCGCGATAGTAGGTTTACCTCGTGGTTCTGGCAATCGTTGCAAAGGGCGTTGGATACACGATTGGATATGAACACTGCTTATCATCCGCAGACAGATGGGCAAAGTGAACGAACGATTCAGACTTTGGAAGATTTACTTAGGGCATGTGCTATTGATTTTGGAGGAATCTGGGATACTCATCTATCTTTGGCAGAGTTTTCCTATAATAACAGCTATCATTCCAGTATTAGGTGTGCACCATTTGAAATGTTATATGGGAGGAAGTGTAGATCGCCTGTTCTATGGGCAGAGGTTGGGATAAGCCAACTAATTGGTCCTGAACTAGTGCAAGAGACTACGGATAAGGTGTTTCAGATTAAGGAAAGACTTAAGGCAGCGAGAGATCTCCAAAAGAGTTATGCGGATAATCGCCGTAAGCCTTTAGAGTTTAGTGTTGGTGATCTTGTGATGCTGAAAGTGTCTCCTTGGAAAGGTGTTGTGCGTTTCAGTAAGAAAGGCAAATTAGCACCAAGATATGTAGGGCCGTTCGAGATTATGGAAAGAATTGGACTTGTGGCATATCGGTTGAATTTGCTTGAAGAGTTAAGTAGTGTGCATGATACGTTTCACGTATCTAATCTGAAGAAATGTTTAGCGGATGCTAGTTTGCATGTGCCATTAGATGAGATTAAGGTTAATAGGACCCTTCATTTTGTTGAGGAACCTGTTGAGATTATGGACCGAGAGGTCAAGAGTATGAAGCGTGGTAAGATAGCGTTGGTAAAGTTACGTTGGAATTCAAAGCGTGGTCCTGAATTTAATTGGGAACGTGAGGATCAGATGAGGTCCAAGTACCCGAAGTTGTTTGCTGAGAAGATGGATGAGACGAGCTATTAAATCTCGGGACTCGATTTCCCTAAGTGGGGGATGATGTAACAACCGTGATTTTAGCAGGTTAGTTTGACTAATAGTCTCAACCCATTTAATTTTTGTTTGGTGTGTATTGTGTGATATATGTGGTATATGTGCGGTATATGTGTGATAAGTACGTGTGTTGGCACTAAATCCCTTGGTGTGAGATTTTCATTATGATTTGAGTAGTATTGATTTTTGGATAAGTTCATTTTGATCGCCTTGGTGGTGTAGAAATGACTTGTGTAGTTTTGGTGTTTTGTGATTTTGCGTAACAAGTCTCCGTTCAAGTATTTGAGCGTTAGTAAGTTACGTGGAGGTTGTTTTTATGAGTTATATTTTCAGAGAGTGTGAAATTCCATTTTTGAAAACTTTGTTTTGAAAATGATATTTTTCCGGGTTGTCGTAAAAACGAAAGTTTATCGTGTAAGACGTTAGGTTTCGTTATAGGCTTTTATAAAATATAAAGAAAACAACGTTTTAAGTGTAATAATTAATTTTAATAAAAAAAATATAAAAATATATATAGGAGAGGAGGGGCGGCCGAAACTAGGGGATTAGGGGAATTAGGAAACCAAATTTTAATTAAAATACACTTACCTAATTAAGGGTGGTCTAGAATAATTCATAGGTTAGTATAAATACAAAACCAATATCCCCTCATTCCTCCTTGTTGGAAATCGGCCAAGATCAAGAAGAGGAGGAGAAGAAAATTTTAGGGTTTTATTTTTGAAGGCTAAAGATCAAGATCAAGGTATAATTTTCAATACTTATGCTTAATTAAATATTAAAATTCATGTAACAATAATATGATGGATTAGGGTTTATGTTAACTTCTGTAAATTAATGTTATAAAACATGTTGGGGTCATTAATTAGTAATATTATGATGATTGGTGAAGAAGTTAGGGTTTAAAACTTGTTAATTAATGAGTTAAGTTTCTGACAGAATTATAAGGCTGTAGAGATTCGATGATATTTAATAGATGGAAATGAGTTAGATCACGAATTTTGAGTCTAAATTGTAGTTCAGAGAAAGAGATTTCCAAAAAGTCCGGCCACGAGTGTTTTCGAGGTCGGGAAGTCAGTCAAGCGAATTTTATAAGTTAGGGAGTCAAAACAGTTAAACCGGGACAGATTTAGGTTAGAAGTATTGAGGTCAAAAGTGGTTTAAAAAGTGTAATTTGGGTTAGCTCTTCTGGGAGAATTGAGTTCTATATTATCTTTGACTTCCACGTGAAAATTGGACAATAATAAGTTGTGAAAGTATGTCTACTAGGTCAAAACATTTTGGTGTGCGTTCAGATCCGAATCTGGATAGTTGTCATGTTTGATTTTTCATTGGGTACTTGTGTATGTTTTTAGTACATGGCCTTCTGGGTGAAGCTTTTATGCTCATGAAGGATCATGGTGAATTTTTGGTGTGAGTTGTGGAGAGTTTTTGGTTGTGATTTTATATGGGTGAAAGTACCCTAAAATTCTACATTTTCTGAAAAAGTTTATTCAAGGGATTTAGTGAGTATAGGTGATTTGTAATGGTTAGTATGGAGTCTAAGTGATCCGTGGTGGATTATATGAACCTTATACATTCATCATATATGTGTCTTACATGGACTATAGCTTTTAGCTTAGTCGCGTGTAATGTGATCTTATTCGTGTTATATAGATTGTGGTTGTTATTTGGAAGCTGCAAGGTTTGAGGTGAGTTCATAGTCCCATTTTTAATTTGTTTTAAACTTGGGATGGGAATGATGCTTGTGTAAATTATGATTTTTAAGTTACTGTGATTATGTGTCTAATAAATGCATGGACGTGTAAATGGTTATCATGTTTGTGTTACATGTTATGATATTGTGGTGTAATGTGACTCTTGGATCGGTGGGCGCGTTCCGTCCCAATTAATGTGTGGTGTGGTATTTGGATCGGTGGGCACGTTCCGTCCCAAATTATTGGTGGATATTGAATTTGGATCGGTGGGCACGTTCCGTCCCGTTAGTTGGTTTTGTGATTGCATGTTAGCTTATATGGTAACTATACTTGTTGTCCTGCTATGTTTTATAATCACAGTGAACTGGTGTTCGAGATATATTGTGTGTCTTAAACCTATGAATCTCACCAACATTATGTTGACGTTTTTAAGCATCATTTTCAGGTGAGCATTCTAAGGCTAAGGTAGAAGGAAGCGACTAGACGAGACTTAGTTGCATTTGAGGATGACTTATCTTTAAGTTTTAATTTGAATAAGTTGGATTTTGATTGTGATACTTGAATGTCTTTCATTAGTACTTTATGTTTTAATGAAGATACCATGGAGATTGTTTTTGGTTATTTTATTTTGGGGTATTGTTACGACACTTTGAGTATGTACTTTGCTTTATTTATTTGCTTGTAGTAATTCTCTATTTAGACACCATGTGTTGTGATGATATCCATGATGTTGCACTCGCGTTTCCGCCATTGGCGAGGTGTGACATGACCTTAAGCCGAGACCACAGCCATGCCTAAGGCCAAGTATGAGTCTCAAGACCATGGTAGCCATGAACAAAGCAACGGCAAGGCCACGGCTAAGACCTTAATACTTTCTAAGCTGAAAACATGAACTAAAGTGTTAGTTATAACATAAGAAACTAATTTGGATCTACTCCATCAATATATCATGAGGTTTTGCAAGTAATATTACATTCATACTAGACTTAATAAACTTATGATGATAACAATCTTCATTCAAAATAAACTTTCCTAAGTTTATTCAACTTTCGGACACGTAACACACGTAATATTTAAAGACAAAAACATATATTTTCTATCGAATACTACAACACTAGGGAGCTTCATGTGAGGGGTTTCATTTCGGTAAACGGATCAAAGAGTTGCTGGATTTACGAATTAAAGTGTCCTAGCTCCTCGAACGTTTACTACATGACCTCTGAATTATGATGGCCCGAACGGTAGTACAAGATATACAAACTAAATGTGTTTCATAAACCATCTTTATACAACGACCTACACATCATACTAAGTACTACATCATGAACAATATGCAAGACATATATATAGGCTCGTCTTTGTATTCTTAGACATTATTCCAAACCTAAGTCGCAACGTTCTATTGTAGGTTGCACTTAGAGGTTTCCCGACTTATCCATCGAACTCATTAAAGCACTAGAACACCATCCAACTCACGGTGAGTTCATAGCCCCACTTTCATTTACTTAATTGTTTTACAAACCCTTGGGGGGAATACATGCTATTTTTAACCGAACACAATGCTTTGAAATTGTATGCTATATGATTGTTTTATTATCACTAAGTACCATCCTTGCCAATCCAAGACCCCATATCATGAACCATTTAATCACTAGGATAGTGAGCACGAGTATTGTGAATAGGCCTATTGGGATTGACGAATCCCGTTTGTGTTGACCAGTCAGGCAAACAAACGCACTAATATTTGAGACTTAGTTATGACGGCAAAGTACCTACCAGGGTAACTCCACCGATTGATATTGGTACACGTTAACGTATTGGTTGCATGAGCTTAGTGAATAATAATAACCATTTTGTTTTCCAACCATGAGTATGAGTCTAATTAAATCACATTACCAACATATTGTGTTCAACTACATAACAAACTCTATGAATATCACTCAACCTTTGTGTTGACAATTTTAAGCATGTATTTCAGGTGCATAATGATCAAGGATGGTACGGAGGGGCACAGACTCAATCAAGAAGGCTATAACTTATTTTATCATTCAAAACGACATCAAATGACTTTATATTGATGTATTTTGTAAACATGGAACCTTTTGGGACGTATCTTGTAAACTCTGATATATTATTTGAATGATAAATCCTTTTTAAAATGACTCAGTTAGAGATCGTTTTCTATTATTATGAATGTTGTGCCGTCGAGTAATGGTTGTAGAGTAACACCCAGTTTGAATTCCGCTGCATCATTGAATTGGGGGTGTTACAGATTGGTACCAGAGCCATGGTTGTAGAGAAACGGGTCTAAACGAGACCTAAACTATAACCACCTTTACAAACAAAAACATTTTATAGCCTTCCGTTCTTCGTGCCTTCCATCCTTCAGACGATCATGGACTTGTTAGACATTGTCACATTTGAGCATTTCCCGTAAGCTTTAGATTTATTCTAACATCATAATCTTTATTGTAGACATCATGTCTGTACCTCCATCACCCGATCACATTCCCGCTATGCCCGCTCACTTACCATTTCTTCCCGGACTCAATGATCCCTATCTTGAAGCACTTGATTATGACAATGAGGAAGAACCTTATGAGGATATAGTCAGTGACCAAGAGGAAGAAATGGAAGAAGATCCGGACGAAGATCCCGAAATGGACATAGATAAGGAAGAAGAGGAGGAACTACCAGTGGTACGACCACTATCACCATTGACATCACCACCTCCGATCTTTGTAACCTCCTCCGAATCAAATCATAATACTCCCACTCGAGGTCCAATGTCCACTTATGAGATCGGAGGATCATCCAAACTCACACCTACATTCATAAATTCTGCCCAGTACGATGTATACTGCTTGAAACAAGGCCTCGACCTAACTCTACATAAACTTCAAAACATGACACGCCAAATGAATGACTATGAACCCAAGGTTACTGCAACCAGAATGGAGGCCGTTAATGCACGGCAACGCCTCGATTTGTTTATCCTTAATACGAGCTATGTAAAGGAAGACTTGACTCTTGTTCAGGATATAGTCTTGGATCATTTAACCGGCTTGGATGACATCAAAAATAGACTTATGCGAGTAAAAAAAGCTCAAGCCCAAGACACGGGCCAAATTCACGCACTACAACACCACCTAACGGCAGCACAGATCCGACTGGATGTTTCCAACTTTGACCGGTACCAACTCAAGAATGAGTTGTATGCCATGCAACAAAGGTTACGTCAAAGAGAAGTCGATGAGATTCGCCCGAATGAATGTGTGGATGTGCTAACTACTTATGGAAACACCGATCCGTCCGAATCCTCCAACTAGAAGTAGACTAGTGTTATAGTTATCTTTTGTACTACTAAACTGAGTAGATTCAGTTAGTAAACTCTGTAAAATCCATGTAATAGCTAGCGGTAGTAAAACGTTGTAATTACTAAACTGAAAGTATCAGTTAGTAAATTTTGAAGAAGCTTGTAATAGGTTTCGATTTTGTAATCAATCAACGTTATATGAATAAAACTCTTGCTTTGTATTATCATGTGTTATAATCTAAACCTCCAACATAATTATTCTATCATTTCCATCAAAATCATGCTTATTCTAGCAACTCTATACTTACGACATACCTTTTATGTAATAGCATCATGGCGCCAAAGAAGAATACACCACCAACAATGACTCAAGCCGCCATCAACAAACTAGTTAATGATAGTGTGAAAGCCGCACTCGAAGCTGAACGCGCAGCCGTAGCTGCAGCAGCTGCCGAAGCTGCCCTGAATAACACAGCTAACCCTAACACTGAAGGACCAAACCCAACTAAGTGCTGCACATTCAAGGACTATTTGAACTGCAGACCCACTAATTTCAAGGGTACTGAAGGAGCCGTAGGTTTGACCCGCTGGTTTGAAAAATGCGAGTCGCTATTTTCAATCAGCAAATGTGTCGAGGAGGATAAAGTTAAATTTGCCACCAGTACACTGCTGGATGAGGCATTATCATGGTGGAACTCGGTATCTCAACCAATAGGCATTGAAACTGCTTATAAGATTTCTTGGGATAATTTGAAGAACATGATGATCAAAGAATACTGCCCCCGCAGTGAAATTCAGAAGTGGAATTCTGGAATCTTGTTGTTAAAGGGAATGACATCCTAACCTACAACCGTCGATTCCAAGAATTGAGAATACTATGTCCAACAATGGTTTCAACAACTGAGAAACTGTTGGAAAGATATATCTGGGGACTCCCACCAAGTACACAAGGGAACGTGACTGCATCCGCTCCCAAGGCACTTGATGAAGCTATGCGATTGGCTCGCAACCTCACGGATCAAGTGGTGCGAACGGGAGCTATCCACAAGCAAAACCTCAACAACAACACCACTACCACCAAAAACTCCAACTACCATAACAACAATAACAATAGGAACAACAACAACAAGCGACAATGGGATAGTAGCCGTGGAGGTAACAATAACAACAACCCAACCCAAAACAACAATCATCATAACCAACAAAACAAAAGACAAGAAGCCTCAACGGCTTATGTTGCTGCACCAACCGGAGGTGGATATACTGGGAACCAACCACAGTGCACTCGGCGCAACTATCATCATGTAGGTCCTTGCCCCGCCAAGTGCAACAAGTGTCAACAGCCGGGACATCTTGCCAAGGATTGTAAAAGCAGGGCGACTGGAGCTAACACTCAGCCAATAATTACATGTTTTGGGTGTGGCGAAAAAGGACACTTCAGGAGCAATTGTCCTCAAAACCGTGGGCAACAAGGCGGAGGTGCTCGTGGTAGAGCCTACGTCATGGGCAACAGTGAACCACAACAGGACCCGAATGTGGTTACTGGTACGTTCTCACTCAATAACATTCATGTTAAAGTCTTATTTGATTCTGGTGCTGATATGAGCTTTTTATCTACTAGAATTGCGCCTTTACTTGGTATCACACCAATCACTCTAAACACAAATTACAGTATTGAGCTAGCTAACGGTAACTTAGTAAATACTAATACCGTAATCCCAGACTGTATCCTTAATCTTCTAGACCACCCCTTTAACATCAACCTTATGCCAATCGAACTTGAAAGTTTTGATATAGTCGATCCGCTGTTCATGAAGCAGCACCGGGTGTGGATGGTTTTGGTCGAGGTATTGCATCTCAACCTAGCTTAAATAGTAATTATGGTGAAAACCATGCAAATGCTCCTGGATTCACCGGCATAGGTCCACAAAATCAATCTAAAGTAGATGAAAAATCTGCTAATACTACTCCAGTTAATCCACAAGACGTTGTGGGAATCAGTTTGGTTGGAAGGAGGTTCAAGGACGTCAACCCGACTGCATACTATGTTGAAAAGAATTAATGGAACTTATGTGACTTCTAATGTTTACATTTGTACTTGTATTGTTTTATTTGAACTTCGATCTATTGAGTTTGATACTTTGATGTAAACTTTCTAAATAATTTAATAAAAATTGCATTTCTTTTCTTTCTATTCACACTAATTAAATATCGAGTAAATTACACGGATGGTACTTGTGGTTTGTCGAAAATTTCACCTATCGTCCCTCAAACTTAAAAGTTGCATGTATCGTCCCTATCGCTGCCAAAGAATAACATGAATGGTCCCTTTGAGGGACGATAGGTGAAATTTTCGATAAACCAAAAAATAACATGAATGGTCCTTTTGGCAACGATAGGGACGATACATGCAATTTTTAAGTTTGAGGGACGATAGGTGAAATTTTCGACAAACCACAGGGACCATCCGTGTAATTTACTCTTAAATATCTCTATTAGAATCTTTTAACAATCTGCATCTATACTTTACTTACAACATAAATTTTTTTCTATGTTATCTACGAAAAGTTAAAAACTCTTCTAAATAAAATAACACACAAATTTACTGATCTGGGAACCATGTAGTTAACTCTAATGGAAATTTTTTGTAATGACCTATAAGCCCCATTATATTTCCTCTAAATGTATATATGCACAATTGGTATATAAGAACAACTTTCACATTGAGTTATAATGGAATGGTTAATTATAACTTTATAAGCATTATTGTCTTACTTTCAATATTTAAGTAAGGATATATGAAAATAAAAATATTGTTATATATCACTACAACAAAAGAGAGGACGGGCGAGGACGTTTTTGGCGGGGACGGCCATATCCCCGCCGAAAGTCGCTCAACGACAAAAATGACGTTGAGCTGACACAAAGTCTCGCTGACCGTCTACTAAATTTTTAACGCAACCTTTTGGCGGGGACATGTGTTTTTCACATTTGCCAAAATTTGACCAAACTTTGGACTCTTAATTGTTCCCGGGGTTTTTTCCCGCCCTCACTTTTAGCGGGGAAGATGCACAGTACCAGTTTTTTTTCCCAAAAAATTACTTTATCCCGCCAATATTTTCTACTACTATATTATCTTTTGGCGGGGACATGTCCCCGCCAAAAGTGTTGGCGCCAATTTATCCCGTCAAATTGCAACTTTATCCCGCCAAAGTTTTACTTATATATAACCTAACCGATCATGCTCAAATCGGCAAAACACAAATAATCAAATCATTAATTCTCACAAAACACACATAACAATGGCTGGTTACACGCCGGAAGAGGAGTGGTCAAAGGTTTTATCGTCGGAGGGTCTCTTTAATGAAGTTCTTAATACATATGGCTACGAAATTTATGATGAATATGGTTCTTATAAGAACATTAGCCCGTGGATGAGAGACCAGATTCTGGAATGGTTGAGGAAAAAGCCACACTACAGAGAGATGTTGGACGCTCAAGCTGATGATGTTGGAGGAGAAAGCACATTGGAAACCAAAATTGATGATCTGGGAAATCGGATAACAAATCTTGAAGCTAAGTTTGAACATTTCATCAAGCAAAGGAAAGCAAGGAAGGGAAAAGATGGTGCAGGTTGTAGCAAAGTGGGAAGTAGCAGCAAAAAAAATGAATGGGCGATGTTTGTTATAGTCTATGTCGTGTGTTTCGTTTGCTTGTCGAGTTGTTTCGTTTGCTTGTCGAGTTCTTTCGTTTAATCTGTTTCGTTTGCTTGTCAAGTTGTTTCGTTTGAGTCAGTATGAAATGTATGTGGTTGAGAACTCTTGCGTGTTTTAAATAAAATGTTTGCCTTCGTGTTTGTTAATTGTGATATTGTTCCTTCAGTTCCATTCTTTATGGTTATGGTTACATGATGATTATGGTTGAATCTTGATGGATAGAAAGGTGGTGCAAAAGGGTTTAGTTGACGTTGGTCTAGTGAAACTGTGAATTTGTGTGTGTGATGGTGATGGAATGATGGCAAGTACTGAAGTGAGAGTGAAATGAGGTTTAAGGGTGGTATAGGGTTATGAGTCAATGATGAGTTGCATAGGTAGATCACCGCCGCTAACGAAGGTGCACGACGGCTGTTAAAGAAGCCTTGTGAAATACTTAAGTTTTCACAACAACAACAACAACATTTTATTAAACAACAACAACAACAACATTTTATTAAACAACAAAAACAACAACAACAACAACAACATTACATATGAAGATTGTCTAAGTCACCTAACAGCTCACGGATTATTGCAGCCGACTGACATGCGTGGTCGTGTTTGTCGGGATTCGTTGCCGTTTCAAGTCTTGCCTCCAACATCCTTACTCTTGTCTCTAGCACCTGTTTTTGTGATTCCAGCATGTTTACTCTTGTCTCTAGCACCTGTTTTTGTGATTCCAGCATGTTTATCCTAAGATCTTTGGCATTACAATTTGAGCACTCTATTGGTGCAGATCCATCACCTTGAGATGTTGAAGTAGAAGAGATTACTCGTAGCCGGTCATCAAATTTACTCTTCCATATAAAATATCAACATCCATAATCTTTTTCTCTTGGTTGTTACATAAATAAGGAAATGTTATGATTGTTTGTATATTTACATAAATAAGAAATGTATGATTGTTCACCTTCGAAAGAGGACATGCATATTATTCCCATCCAAATGTATCTTTTCTATGTGATTTTCTTAGTTTTATATTTCCTGTTCCACAAGAACACATAAAAGGATTATATCGCTGCATCTCAGGTTTTGAAATTGGTGTGAAGATAAGAGGTTGTGAGATTGAGTGTGTTGAGGATAAGAGTGTATATAATGTGTTTGTAAGGATAGAGAAAATCTACTAGCTTTTGGTGGGAAGTTTTGGCGCCAATATTTTGGTGAGAAGTGTTGGCGCCAATATGTTTGTGCAGTAGAAGAAAGAATAATTAATACCTCTATCAAATCAAAAAGAATACCTTATGAAGAAGTCAACCGAAGAACATATACATTCAAATTTAGAGTATAACCATATCATCTCGGCTCATTCGTTTAACATCTCATGTACAACCATATCATCTTGACTCATTCGTTTAACATCTCATGTATAACCATATCATCTCGGCTCATTCGTTTAACATCTTGTGTATAACCATATCATCTCGGCTCATTCGTTTAACATCTCGTGTATAACCATATCATCTCGGCTCATTTGTTTAACATCTCGTGTATAACCATATCATCTCGGCTCATTCGTTTAACATCTCATGTACAACCATATCATCTCGGCTCATTCGTTTAACATCTCGTGTACAACCATATCATCTCGACTCATTTGTTTAACATCTCATGTACAACCATATCATCTTGGCTCATTCGTTTAACATCTTGTGTACAACCATATCATATCGACTCATTCGTTTAACATCTCGTATATAACCATATCATCTCGGCTCATTCATTTAACATCTCGTGTATAACCATATCATCTCGGCTCATTCGTTTAACATCTCATGTACAACCATATCATCTCGGCTCATTCGTTTAACATCTAGTGTATAACCATATCATCTCGGCTCATTTGTTTAACATCTCGTGTATAACCATATCATCTCGGCTTATTCGTTTAACATCTCGTGTATAACCATATTATCTCGGCTTATTCGTTTAACATCTCGTGTATAACCATATCATCTTGGCTCATTTGTTTAACATCTCGTGTATAACCATATCATCTCGGCTCATTCGTTTAACATCTCATGTACAACCATATCATCTAGGCTCATTCGTTTAACATCTTGTGTACAACCATATCATCTCGACTCATTCGTTTAACATCTCATGTACAACCATATCATCTCATCTCATTCGATTAACATCTTGTGTACAACCATATCATATCGACTCATTCTGTGGAAAACTAGAAGGGGGGTTGAATAGTTTTACCGTTTTAAAATTCTTATGCTTTGAATACTTAATGTGATTTCAAAGTTATGCAAACAATAAAAAATATATAACAAGTAAATAGGGAAAGAAACAATCAAACTACAACACGGATGTTTATAGTGGTTCGGTCTACAAGGACTCTCTTCCTTGCCCTACTCCACTCCTCGAGCCTCTAACTCGAGAGTTTTTCTTCACTAAGAAACAAGCTCCCTTCTAGGTGGAGAAAACCTTTACACGTCGCTTACTCTTTTTCCAGTACAAAGCTAGATACTGAGTTCTAGTTCGAGGTAGAACCAACCTAACGTCGCTTACACTTTTTCGGTACTAAGCTAGATACCGAGTTCTTTTACAAGGGTACAACCACTCCCGACACTCTACGTATTTTAAGGACTAACATACTAACCGGACTCTACTGAGTTATAAGAATGTTTGGTACAACAATGATGTTTGACAAACAACTAAATCACACAGTAACTATTCTAACAAGTCTTGCAACTGTATGTTGAAGCTTGTAATGCATTGATCTCTTTGCTACAAAAGAAAGATCACTACAAATGAAATGAATGAATGAATGGGTTAGTAATGAAAGAATGAATGAATGTTGTTTATGCTTAAAGTGATGAGTGAACATGAATGAGCAGCTTGCTATTTATAGGGAAACTGATAAAACAGTTCACGGATTGGGCGAAACCAAATTAAGGGTTCCGTCCGTTATGCTGTTTGGTTCCGCCAGAGCCTGACAACAAATCTTCAAATATCTTTCCAAATCTATCCAAGATATTATCAAATCCAATTCTTTGCTAGAAGATCTTTCCATGATATTCTCAAAATCTTCAAGATATACAAAGATCTCAATATGATGTATGCAATGATGTCATGTACATATTTCCATTTTAAGATTTAAAATGTAAATCATGTAAATGTATATATGAAACATGTATGTAACATATATGGGCTAGTGATCATGTATGTAGCATGTTATGAGTTTTAAAAGCTTATTACTATATATGTAAAAGACTTTAACTTATATTTATGCTTTGCTAAAGATAAAGTTTATAATTGTCATTAACAAAATATAGCAAAGACCGTAAAATATAAATAACGTTTTTAGGACGATATTTGTATTAACAATCTCCCCCTTTTTATTGATGACAAAACATAAATTTTATTTTTAAGCAATGAAATAAATAAAGTGCAAGTCTTTTAAAAATATAGATTAAACTAGTTTTATGCAAGTTTAGAAATCAATTTTGGCATAAAACATGTATGAAATGTATGATGTACGAGTTTAATATAATCTCCCCCTTTTTGTCGAAACAAAAAGAGGAAATGCAAAGCGGAATGTAGTGAATGACCCTTTGTCAAAACTTCCCCTAATTGGAGTACCAAGTAGAATGATGCATGGATTTTGAGTGCATCAATAGCTCCCCCTAATTGGAGTGCCAATTCTATGATGCTTGAATCTACAAAACAAAGGTTAGTTCTTGATAACCTCCCCCTTGATCAATACTCCCCCTTGTTAGGGTGCCAAAGTATATGATTCAGTGATGCATGATGCTACAAAAATAAAGGTTAGTTTATGAGTAACTCCCTCTTGATCTATACTCCCCGTTGCTAGGGTACCAACGTATATGATGCAAGTATGAGAAATGCTACAAAAATAAATG
Source organism: Artemisia tridentata subsp. tridentata (assembly GCA_021014915.2). Classification (NCBI taxonomy): domain Eukaryota; kingdom Viridiplantae; phylum Streptophyta; class Magnoliopsida; order Asterales; family Asteraceae; genus Artemisia; species Artemisia tridentata. Next base: position 190,769,342 of record CP139504.1, read on the forward strand.
TTAGTTCATGAGTAACTCCCCCTTGATCAATACTTCCCGTTGCTAGGGTACCAACGTATATGATCCAAGAATGAGAAATGCTACAAAGGTTAGTTGTAGATAAGCCAACCAAGTAATATGATGCATGAGAATGAGAGCTATAACACAAAGGTTCAATCCAAGCATAATAGTTCAACCCATTCAACCAAGTATGATAAGTCAACCATGTTTAATAAGTCAACCAAATAAGTCAACCAAGAAATTCAACCAAGTAAAATAGTTGAAACCAACCATATAATGCACAAGTAGTGATCACAATCAACAAATGAACAACATCAAACACCTTTCATTGAAAATTATTTGTGACCAAAGTCACAAATTAAGATGTCACAAAGGAAATAAAAAGGAAAATAACCTAGAAATAAAAAGAGAGGAGTCCTGATGTGTTTTTTTAGGTCTATAAAAATCAACCAAGTTTTAAATTTATTTATTGCCGAACTAACCTATAGACTCTAAACACTAACGAGCAGTGTACCCGATCAATGTAGATAGTTTTTAGGTAAGCAAGGGTCGTTCACTAGGAGCGAAGCTAAAGTGATCTAAAGGTATTCTAATTACTAAACTAACTAACCTAGAAAGCAAGTAAATATTTTTGGGGTTTTAGCCTGAGAGGCTATCACGATTTTGTGTGTTTAATTAAACTAAATACGAGAAAATAAATATTAAACTAATTAAAAGCAAATTAAAGATAGATGAAGATAGATAGGAAGAACGGGTTAGCCACGTCTAATCCATTTTATAGTTATACATGCTTATGTCTACTTGTTTTAATTCATTCAATTGTTTTGTCGCCAATCCGATTATTAATCCTGTCACGATTAAATAACCTACCATCGTGGTGGGAAAGAGGACATGATCATAGTGACTCGTCTAGCATCAATACTAACTTATTGCTTTAAACCATCTAACCTGGTTCGGTATTACACGCTACTAGTCCTATTAGGTTATAGACACGTTCCGTTTATGCCAAACAATGATTCCTAATAGAGATTTGGGTTAACACGCAAATAACTCAACCTAAGAAACCACAATTACAGGTAGTTAAGTCACATCAATTAAAGTTATAAGGATCATAACCTAGTTACATAGACTTCTACTAGTTATAAGCAATAAACGAGTTTTTATCGACAAGCACCCAATCCAATAACAAAGCAAACACATCGAAAAAATCATAAAAACTAATAAAACTTCATAAACATGGCTAACACCTAAGGGTGTTAGCCCATAATCTCTGTAACAAAATACAAAAATATAATCAAGACGAATAGAGTATTAAACATAAAGAATATGATACGCTAACCGAATGATTAAGTAATATAACAATGATAAGAGATGTTCTTCAAGTATAATTGGGTCTTCAAGGGTGATCTTCTGCTGTTTTGAGAGGCTTTGATCGTCTGGGAATGGCCCTAAGGGTTCCCAAAGATGCCCTAATTCGTTAATGAGTTTCGTATTTATAGATTCTGAAATCTGGGTCGATACGGCGCATCTAGAGAGTTAGATGCGCCGCATCTATAAGTAAACGTAGCCTCCAAGTCTGAAACTGACCCGATATAGCGCATCTATAAATCTGATATGGAGCATCTCCCAATACGGCGCATCTAAAGACCTGATGCGCCGCATCTCCTTCAGATACAGGTAGATCTCCTTTTTCTCTTTCCGTGGCCGCTTGAATCAACTAAAATGGAGTCCGGATGAAGATTTTATGGCCAAAATACGAAAGCATCTTCAAGTGTCGACTTGTAATCTTGACTTCTTCATTAAGCTTCTAATCTCCACTTGATTTCTTGATAAGGATTATGTATGGCCGATACGGCGCATCGGATTGGTCCGATGCGGCGTATTTGGAGTAGAACAAGTTGGTTCTTCTTCGTTGACCAAAGTTTCATATGCGACGCATGATAAAATCAGATGCGGCGCATGCTTCAAAGTCAGGCAATGGTCTTTAATCTCTTCAATTCAGCAGACTTTTCCAATCTTGATCATTTTGCTCCATTTTATGTCCATAATAGCTAACTTTCACCAAATGCTTGTTTATAACTGAGAATTACAAAAGTAAGTGATTAAGTATCAATTCCCATATAAAATAATACAAAAACAAGCAATATACATAGGATACATGATGCTAATAAAATGTACTTATTTGATGTCATCAAATATCCCCCCACTTGAACTTTACTTGTCCTCAAGTAAACCTTAGATTAAACTTATGAAAATGTATCCCAAATAGGATGTATTTTTATAATTAAGCACTTATTCGTTTTATCATAATTGCACAACCAAACATTTAACGAATTAGAAATAAAATAAAATATTTCGATAAAAGCAAATCTAATCGTTTAACTGTCCAGTCGTGACGAATATTCTATCATAAGCTTGGCAAGTATACGCATCTCCCCCACTAAAGCCAAGGAATAACAAGTCTAAAGCGGTAAAAAGGGTTTGTTGGTTAAGGGTTAATCATTCTTCTTAATCTCTATCGATCTCATATTCCAGAAAAGGCGACAAAATCACAAATACATGATCGAATCCACGACCACGATACTTGCAATTGCTCAAATCCTTAACTCGAATAGGCTAAAGATAGGACCAAGTAATCTTCACCAATAATATTATATCAATAAATCAAAGGTTTGGATGAAAATGATATAGGTATGGATAATATTTGGGATACAAATTGTGTAAAATGAAAAATAAACAAAACAGATAGATTAAAATCCTAAGTGTGGTTAATTACTTTCCCAACCATCCCATGAATAAGACTCATATCATTGAATAACTCACGCTTTAACACTTGAAACACACGCTTTAGGTAGACACGAATTATACTCAACAAGATCTCAATCAAAGAATAACTTTAGTTGGCGTTCCCATAACGGCCAACTCCCATTCAATCCATAAATATAGTACAACAACAATAATGATAACTTTACATAACTTTACAATGTTGGTAAAAACAAACTTCCAACTTCTTCTTTCTTTTTCTTTTCTCATTTTTTTTTTTTTTTTTTTTTTCAAACTACTAACATAAACATAGATGTGTAAAATTTCACCACATCACTATAACGATAACTCTGGATAATTTTTCCATACTTTTCATGACTTCAGAAATAACTGTAATAGTGAAAGTAGTAAACACACGAAAAATAACAAGACTCAAATTATACAATATCTACTTTCACTCCAATTGCATTGTGCAATTTCCCGACCTTAACCATAGATAATGAATTACGCACGCGAACACAGTTAATTGTAAGGAAACACACTTTGCCTAAAGTAACTAACCACGGACTTTAATCTATAGGGTAGGCTAAGGTGTAAGGGTGTAACGAAACATTTTAAACATTGGTGTGAGAAACGAAAGGAATGGCTCTGAGGGTTTTTCTAGGGGTATCTTACTCTAAAAGTGAGAGTAAACAAAGGGTTTATACGGGGGTTAACTAACCAGTGTAGTTAGTTAATAACACATAACATATATAGGCTTTTTGGGTGTATTCCTAGAAATTTACCAAGTTAGAAAAGTTACTCCAATTATATCAATAATACTCATTATGGTGGTCTCGAATAGTATACAAGCCAAGTTCTAAAGTTTACAAGTCACCGGCATACTCATAGATTTGTGAATTTTGATAAGTTCACAATTTTTGAAAATAAGGTTATGTGTGCAGCTATGCAACTTAGATTAAACAAAAACATGCTAAAAAAAATTTTAAATTTTTATAATTAAGCATAGATTAAAGCATATTTTTGAAAAATTAAGGACAAGTAACGCTCTAATTCTCCATCCCCCCACTTAAGTTAAACAACGTCCTCGTTGTTTGTATTTAAAATTAAAAACAAGAGATAGAAAGAATTAGAACGGAGAACTCCCCTGAGATTTGCTCGGTATGATCTTCCAATGTAAACGTGAGAGCGTATATAATGCGGGAGTCCATCAACCTCTTCAATTGTCCAGACCTGTAAAAATATAGAGACCACAGAAAAAGAATCTCGAGAGCATCTCGTTAATCATTGGTTAGGAAAACAAAAATACGAAAAAATTACAGGTCAGAGTGTCGATGCGCCGTATCCATGGAATATTGGATACGCCGCATCAACAACCTGTAGGAAATACTAAAATGCACGTCATGGGTCAATGCGACGCATCTACTAAAAGTGCATGCGTCGTATTTGACCAACTGACAGAAATACGAAAATAAAAATAAACTAAAAACAAAATAAAAGACAAGCATGGGTTGCCTCCCAAGAAGCTTTTGTTTTTGTTAGAGTCACGAGCCTGACTCCACCCTTATTTACTAGGCAATAGGGTGTTTTTCCCCCCACTTGCGGTCAAGTGCGGGTGATAGTAGCAATAAGCACCATAACGGTGTAAATTTGCTACTAGAGATGGATAGAATATATAAAGATAATACCTTGGCAATATGTGTACTTCGTTCATTACCTTACCCGGTTTGGTTGTTAAATTGGATGACATGAACATTACATGTGAGAGAGTAGTATGTTGAGGATCAATGAATCTCCCTTCTTCTTCGTTTGTTCTATTGGTAGTAAGGCGTCCCTTGACTTCCATAAAAGATGAGAAAGGATCTTTGGCGAGTAAAAGTTCGGGTTCCTCTATATCCTTCATAGGATTGAAATCATCCTCTTCAATCATGGTCGTGTCCATCAGCTCATCCTTGAATTCTTTTTCTATTTCAACCAAAAATGGGTTGATAACAGGTGCTTTATATTCATCATTAGTTGGTGTAGTAAATTCCACCTCATCATTCTTTCGTTTTGCAACCTGTTTAGGAAAACTAGCAAGATTATTAGTAACGGGATTAATAATATTAAATAAATTAGTACCACTTTTTGTTGTAAGTGACTCCAATTCATCTTGTGAGTCTCCATCTTCAATAAGTGGTCTTGTAATTTCATCCTTTTCCCGAATAGCCGCCTCAAATAAGTCATCCAACATTTCTTCAAAATCCTTTGTGGGGTCATAATCTGGCTCATTTGTTCCACGCATGAATATTTCATTTTGTTGTGGCAATTGCGGTATGGCATCGTACACAATACAATCAAAACTTTCAATATTAGAATACTCATTATCTTCATCCGATGGAATATCATCATGGTGTTTTTGATATGATGAGAATATATTTTCCAACTCGGGTGAAAAATCACAAGTAATAGCACCATACACCATTGTTCCACATTCATCTTCATTTTCATCATAAGCACTTTCGGATGAATAAGCTTCTTTGTAAACAATTGCCGGATTTTCATTCAAATCAAACACTTGTGACTCTTCTTCATCTTGGGCAACTTCCGGAGAAATAACATCATCAATAACTATAGCCGGAAACCTAATTGCACCAAAATCGTATGATTCTTCTTCATCATCATCATTGGATAAAGTCCAAGTGTGTCTAAATGGCAATGTCTTTCTTTCTTTCCCTGACTCTTCCTGCTTTGATAATAAGTACTCTTCCATCGTGGGTTCTTTATCATTGATGACTTGTGCACCATATCTTGCTCTTTCCCAATCATAAACCTTTTTATTGCTCAAGGATCTTTCATTGCTAAGCCTAAGATATTCTTCCATAGTTATGTCCGGATTATCCATCATCATTATTACCTGAAAGATAAACAACCAAGAACAGCAGTAACCGAAACAAAAACAATAAAAACTAAAACGAAAAATAAAAATTAAATAAACAAAAATAAAGAAAAACGATAAAAAAAAAATTGGTCACAGAACGTCAATACGCCGTATACAATTGACCTGTATACGCCGTATTGATATAAGACAGATACGCCGCATCCACAGACAAGGATACGCCGTATTGCCTTTCTGAGACAGAAACACAGAAACAAAAAAAACTAACTAAACTAAAATACCAATAAATCAAATTAAAACAATCACTCCCCGGCAGCGGCGCCAAAAACTTGATGTGTTTTTTTAGGTCTATAAAAATCAACCAAGTTTTAAATTTATTTATTGCCGAACTAACCTATAGACTCTAAACACTAACGAGCAGTGTACCCGATCAATGTAGATAGTTTTTAGGTAAGCAAGGGTCGTTCACTAGGAGCGAAGCTAAAGTGATCTAAAGGTATTCTAATTACTAAACTAACTAACCTAGAAAGCAAGTAAATATTTTTGGGGTTTTAGCCTGAGAGGCTATCACGATTTTGTGTGTTTAATTAAACTAAATACGAGAAAATAAATATTAAACTAATTAAAAGCAAATTAAAGATAGATGAAGATAGATAGGAAGAACGGGTTAGCCACGTCTAATCCATTTTATAGTTATACATGCTTATGTCTACTTGTTTTAATTCATTCAATTGTTTTGTCGCCAATCCGATTATTAATCCTGTCACGATTAAATAACCTACCATCGTGGTGGGAAAGAGGACATGATAATAGTGACTCGTCTAGCATCAATACTAACTTATTGCTTTAAACCATCTAACCTAGTTCGGTATTACACGCTACTAGTCCTATTAGGTTTTAGACACGTTCCGTTTATGCCAAACAATGATTCCTAATAGATATTTGGGTTAACACGCAAATAACTCAACCTAAGCAACCACAATTACAGGTAGTTAAGTCACATCAATTAAAGTTATAAGGATCATAACCTAGTTACATAGACTTCTACTAGTTATAAGCAATAAACGAGTTTTTATCGACAAGCACCCAATCCAATAATAAAGCAAACACATCGACAAAATTATAAAAACTAATAAAACTTCATAAACATGGCTAACACCTAAGGGTGTTAGCCCATAATCTCTGTAACAAAATACAAAAATATAATCAAGACGAATAGAGTATTAAACATAAAGAATATGATACGCTAACCGAATGATTAAGTAATATAACAATGATAAGAGATGTTCTTCAAGTATAATTGGGTCTTCAAGGGTGATCTTCTGCTGTTTTGAGAGGCTTTGATCGTCTGGGAATGGCCCTAAGGGTTCCCAAAGATGCCCTAATTCGTTAATGAGTTCGGTATTTATAGATTCTGAAATCTGGGTCGATACGGCGCATCTATAAGTAAACGTAGCCTCCAAGTCTGAAACTGACCCGATATGGCGCATCTATAAATCTGATATGGAGCATCTCCCAATACGGCGCATCTAAAGACCTGATGCGCCGCATCTCCTTCAAATACAGGTAGATCTCCTTTTTCTCTTTCCGTGGCCGCTTGAATCAACTAAAACGGAGTCCGGATGAAGATTTTATGGCCAAAATACGAAAGCATCTTCAAGTGTCGACTTGTAATCTTGACTTCTTCATTAAGCTTCTAATCTCCACTTGATTTCTTGGTAAGGATTGTGTATGGCCGATACGGCGCATCGGATTGGTCCGATGCGGCGTATCTGGAGTAGAACAAGTTGGTTCTTCTTCGTTGACCAAAGTTTCATATGCGACGCATGATAAAATTAGATGCGTCGCATGCTTCAAAGTCAGTCAATGGTCTTTAATCTCTTCAATTCAGCAGACTTTTCCAATCTTGATCATTTTGCTCCATTTTATGTCCATAATAGCTAACTTTCACCAAATGCTTGTTTATAACTGAGAATTACAAAAGTAAGCGATTAAGTATCAATTCCCATATAAAATAATACAAAAACAAGCAATATAAATAGGATACATGATGCTAATAAAATGTACTTATTTGATGTCATCAAGTCCTAAACATAAAAATCCTAGAAGAGAAAAAATTCTAAGAAAAGCTCCTATTGAGCATCTATTGTGGCGGATGCGAGAGAGCGTTTAGGCGCTCAAGAATGTGGTTCAAAATGAACCGCATTTTGTTTTGTAACTCGTGAACTAAAATGTTGGTTCGTTGAGTTAAGTGGGCGGTCCTCTCATACATGGAACAACCATGTCCAGGAAAATTGGGAGGAAGGTTTGGTTCAAGAGTTGGTGGTGGTGGTGGTTGGTTGTTTGATGGTGTAGGTTGGTTGTTTGTTGGTGGAGGTGGTGTAACATAGGTGGGAGACATGATGGAAGCTAGCAAAGTAGATTGCAAATCCATAGCTTCATTTAGGTGGGTATCCATCATGTTGGAGAAGGCGTAAAGATGATCAAGTTCCTCATTGATCTCGCCTTGGGTTTGGGGTTGGTTTATCCACATTCCCTCATCAATTGCTTGAAGAGTGGATGTTGGTGAAAGGGGTTGAGGTTGAGGTTGTGGTGGAGCTTGATCTCGTTAAATTGGACCATGAATGTCCCTATAGATGGGATAGAAGAGGAGTGGTTCTTGAGCCTCAAAAGGCATAGGTGGTGGATTAGTGGACCTTGGTGGAAGGTCTTCAAGAGTTTCTAGATAGGGGTGTGGTGAGGTTGGTGGAGTAACAAATAACTCCATGGGTTGAAGTTTGGGTGAATGTGGAGGTGATGGTGATCTAGTTGGTTGAGATGGAGCGGGTGGTGGTGTGGTAGCCACTGGAGTTATGGTGGGTGGTGGAGTGTTGATGATGATATGAGGTGGTGTTGGAGTTGATAGAGTGAGGAAGTTTTCATTAGCAATGGGTGATGAAATGTTCAAGGGTGAAGATTCTTCTGATGAAGAATTGAGATTCACGAAACAACAAGGTCTGACACTCATTTAAGCTGTCCTTTTGTGTGGTCTACTTGTGGATGAGTTGTTTAACTTAGGCATTGTTGAGAAGAGAAGTGATGGTGATATATGCAGAAATTGCTATTGGAAGTGATGGTGAAGGTGTGAATTGTGATCATCCTAAAGGTTCCAATTTATAGAGTCCAAGTTTTATGGAAGATTGTGCTTGGATGTGATGTTGATCCATAGAGAAATGTTGGTTCCTAATGATTTGGAATAAGAAAATGAACTTGTCATATCACCAAAGTCAATCCATAGAGATGGAGTTGAGTAAGTTTGAGAAGATATGCAGTAAATGCAAAGGGTGAGTGGGAAATCTAATGATGTGATTGATCCATGGATTGCAAGGAACCAATTTGAGGGGTCCCTGCTTGTTAGAGAAAAGGTAACTTGAGTGGAATTTTAAAATTTCAAAATTTGGTGGGAAATAAGTTTCTTATAGTTCTAAGTTTGCTAAGATGATCCTAATGTGATGAATTATCAGTAAAGGAATCCTAATTCAAGAATCAATAATTTAAAGTGCGGGATTGAACTAAAAATTTAAAAATAAACGATAACAAAGGCGGACCCCTATTTTTGGTTTCGCGGAATCCGTGGGGCTTATTTTGGCGGAGCCAAAAATTTCAACAGACGGAACCATAAATTTGGTTTAGCCATATCCGACAAGCAGAATTTCGAGACAAAGGGCTTTTCTAAGTACCCGAAACCCGTTCAAATCCTGAAAATTTTCCTAAATCATATGTAATTAATTAGTTGTGATTGATTGATAACAAAAACACAGGTATAAACAGATGGTAACATATAGATCAAACTGAGGATTTTGAACTTACCATATATGGAAGTTAAGCCAAACAGTGGCTTAAACATGAAAATTTGATAACATCAAAGTGTTATCGTCCTGCATAGTCAAGTTAGTTTTCAAAGATGTTTAACAATAAGATAACATCCTAAAATCATAACAATTCAACACATCATTGTTTCAAATTATTTTTACCAAACACTCCCTATTCCCTCACTGCTTGTCAAGTTTCTTGCTTAGCTTCATTATCCAACGCCCAATGTTCTTGAACATTCCACGAGTCTGCTTGAATTCTTTACTTTGTTGCTCTATTGGTGGAAGTTGGTTCAAATATTCTGGGGGAGGAATCCTAGAGTTAGGGAGACCATCATCCTCACTCATGGATGATAATGATGAGGAGGTTGGAGGATGAGGGCGTTTTCCCTTCAACTTGGCCCCTCTCTTATCACTTAGGGGAACAAAGGTATGTGAAATGAGAGAGTAGTCCGGACAAAAACCTTTTGCGTTAGGAGGAATGGGTGCAAACGCTCTATAGAGACGGGTGAGAACATCTCGTAAGGCATGGCAGTGGTTCCTAACACCGGAATGTCGGCAATTCTCTTGGCGACATAATAAGCTAGGTTGATGGGTTGACACACAATAGATCATATAATAAAGACTAACATTGAGATGATCCCTATTTCCTATGGTGTTGATGCGTGGTTTTGCAACCTTACAACAGGTTTTACCTCTCGAGGGATCTCAAGAGGCTTACAACCCCACCAGGCAGTGTACCTGACCGATGTAGTATAGTGTAGTGGTAAGTACGGGGGATTGATCATTCTCCATAGGGAATAGTGTTCGTTAGGTATGAAAAACTACTTTAATAGGTCTAAGGGTGAGGGAAGATTCTTTTTGTATTTTTATAATTTTTTATGAAAGCAAGTAAAATCTCGGGTTTGAAGGAGTGGGCGGAATTAGTTGCTAGTCAACTAACCCAAATTACTACGAATGCAAATAAAATAAAATAACTGAAAATGAAAAGAGTTGTGAAACTTATGTGGAGAGAAATGTGTTTACTTAGATTTCCTTACTCCCTAACTATCTTTTACCGGTTGATTAGTGTGTATTAATTGCGTGGATGACGGGTGTATTCCTTAATACCAATCGTGGGGTGGCGTACGTACTTCCCCAACTCTACAAGCTCCTACTTCACTCCTATGTCGAGCCGGCTAGGAAGCTCCTAACATGGGATCACTAGAATTCGCTCATGCATTAAATACAACCATAAAAACCTTAGTACGCATTGGTTCATGTTTCTTAAGACGTTCAAGCAAGTTACCGAATAGGAAGTTAGCCAGTTTTCTTAAGCCTAACATCGATGAACAATCATCCAATACAACTAATAACACACTAATAACCAATAATCAATAGTTAGGTTTCATTAGATCTAAGCAAACACAAGATAAATCTAGCCTAGCATGTTAATTAAAAGACAAGAACAATATATAATCAAACAACACATAGACATATTGATTGATTAAACAATTACTTATCTTCAATTAAACATGGGAGATCCAAGGGTATGAAAACCCTTAAAAATGGCAGAAATTCGTCTTAGGGTTTCTCCTCCAAAGTTACACACAATAAGTTCCACACTAATGACAAAAAATTGTAAAACTATATATAGAGTTTAAGGGCTGACGGCGTCACGTTGTAGATCCTGACGCCGTCACCTCGCCGCTTTTAGGGTTCCCGGATGGCCTTCCTGACGCCGTCCCTCTTTAGACCTCCAAAATCCGCTCTGGTTTATCAAAGCTTGACGCCGTCAGAAATGAGCTTGACGCCGTCCCTCTTTAGCTTAAACCGTGACGACCTTGATCACTTCAAAGGGTGACGCCGTCAGATTTTTCATGCAAAATTCTCTGGCTTAGCATGAGTAATTTTCATGTCCACCTTTTTTGCCAAGCCATGACGCCGTCAAGGGCAATCCCTGACCCCGTCAAAGGTACTTTTCAGCCGATTTTGAGACTTTGTCGTTTTCTTCACTTTTATGCTCCAAAAACGTCCAAAATGCTTCCTTTTCCAGATTTCTTCTCCAAAGTACCTAAAATGACAAAAGGAACAATTTAGGGCAATATTTGATCAAATAAATACGATTTAGGGCTTAAATGACCCCCTAAAAGCGATACACTTTTCGCTTCATCAAATACCCTTACACTTGAGATTTGCTTGTCCTCAAGCAAATGCGCTTTTATTCTAATCAAAATACAAGTTAGGGGTCATTTAACACTAATATAAAAGTAATTACAACAAATATTCGTTCCACTTTAATCATAATAAGCACGGAGATTACAAACTAGCACCTCACAAGTAGTGTTTAGATACTCACATCTCTCAGGTGTCATCAAAATAAATCTCATAAATGAAAACGGATAATATCTCTCACTACCTGTCATAGCAAATAGATTACCATAGGCTTGGGCAAGGATCAAAAACCTCCTCCACTAGGCGTAAGCACCTAAGATAAACTATCAAAGAGGGCTTTTAAATGGGTTATAACGTGAGGTGTAGGGATATGATAAACACGGTTTTGTTGGATAAGGGATATTTTACTGGTGGCGAGTTAAAGATCTTGATCAATTACATGTACAATATGGCGTTGCTAAGCCAAGACTAGACTCGACTTAAGCTAAAAACAAAATAACATAAAATAAATATAAAATGAAACGGGATGGTAGTCCGTATGTTTTTTCTATTTTTTTTTTCATCATTTTTTTTGTATTTTTCTTGATCTTTTTCGATTTTTTTTTTTTTTTTTTTTTTTTTTCATACACTCTTGCCCTACCATCCAAAATAATACATCATAGGGGCGTTGCATCCCCTTACACTTGAACTTTTACATAACTTTACAAACACTATTCTAATGACTCGAATTAAGATAATCGAAACATTTGGAGTACTTTAAAATATTAACGTACATATGGGGGTAATAAATTATGTTCTTCCCCATTACTCCATTACACTAGTACTTTACCCATAAGTCCCAATCGTCCCAAAACAATATGTACAAGGATATGACTCGACTTAGCAACCATGTAATCAATTAGATAATTAACTAAGGGTTTAAACAAATGTTGTCACAATAATGCACTAAAAATGAGTGCATACAAGGTAGGCTAAGGCGATTTGGGTGTACATTTAAGTGGGGTGTAAACAAATTCTTCCTTTAAGTAAAATGCTTAAAGGTCGAAACGAAAAGATAGGCTCTGAGGGGTGTACTAGGGGTATCGTGTACTAAAAATGAGTACAACGCAAAGGGTGTAGGAGAATTACTTGACCAATGTAGCCAAAGTAATTATAACAAAAACACAGGTGTAAAACAATGGGTTAATCTTAATGCCTCTTATCATGTAGTAAATCTAACTACACGAATGTAGTCTCACTTGTGGCCTCGGAATGGTCCTAACTCAAGTTCTAGAATCTAAGTGCTACCGGTACACACATCATAGCGTAAATGCTTTTCCTACCAATTCTAGGGGCGAACCTCACATATTTGGGGGTGGAAAATTTTTTAGTGGTACGGTTTTTGTGCTAGTCGTATAACTCCTATCCGTGAGACGCTCATTAAGATCAAAGTTTCACTCCTATATGTTGTAAAAAATTTTAAATTTGGCACTAAAATTGCCCTAACAGGTATTTCTCTCAGTTTTATTACACATCTACTATTAAACAAACAAAAATCAAGCGTAAAAGCATTCTCTAATCGTACTTTACCCCCCTTACACTTAAGATGAACATTGTCCCCAATGTTCAAATAACAAGATGTAAAAGTGAAAAGGTAAAAGAATGAAATCAAATACTCCCCTGATTCGCTCGGTGGATAATGAAGTAACATGGTTAGATCTTCTTCCAAAGTAATGTTGAAGCTCCATGACTAATGCATCGCCATAAGCTTGATTCCACAAACATCTCCTTTTCCAAAATAACCTGTTAAACCTGAGAAAACAAACACGAAAACCTGCATAACATCGGCGGGATAAATTCTATATATAAGGATATAATGCTTGTGGAATGATAATTTTGCAGATTCCTGGAGATTATAAGTTAGAGATTTAATAAAAACTTTTTATGAAAACAAAACTTTCAAAAATTTCTGAAAATTAAAACCTGACGCCGTCAGGTTGTAACTCCTGACGCCGTCAGAAATGATCTGACAGAATTCTCATGTTAAGTTTCCGGAAAATTTCTGGAAAAACCTCTACCTTACTTCCTGGAAATCCTGCAAAATATCATTATGACTCGATACAAGCATTTGACTCAAACGATTACTAATATGTATGTTAATTTATTATTATTACGATTCATGTTCATTTGTGTTCTAATAAACCGATTTGGATTTCCCTTACACTTATCTTTTGCAAAATACCTTTATATGTAGTTAAGACGAAGTTAAAAACAAAATAAAGCATTTTCACAAATTTAGTTTTGAACATGAATCAATAATAATAAAAATTAAACACACATACGGAAACAAATAAAATCAAACAAACAAATAAATAAACACACAAAGCAAATAAAGCTTGGGTTGCCTCCCAAGAAGCGCTTTTCTTTATTAACGAGTCTTGTAGCTAGACTCAAAGTCACGGGTTCTACGTTTTTTCGTTTTGCTTCTCAATTGCCCCTCTAATCATCCTAACAACCTCCATATCAACTTTGTATTTAGGCCCTAGGTTCAAGCAATCTTTATAATAAAGGCTTCTCTTATTCCAAACATAGTCCATGCCTTTTTCTTTATCCTCATCATTGATGTCCTCAATCGCACCAATGTTGTCCTTGTCAAATCGAGGCACAAAACGAAATTCATTTACCCGATAAGGCATCCTATATGTGATCCTATCAATGTGATTAGAAAACTGAACCGTGCCTCCTAAACGATCATACTTTAAATTGGATGCTTCAATAAATGGCTTACCTAACACCACGCGAGATAGGCGGCAGTCAACAACACTTGCCAGATCTTCTAAGATCATGAAGTTGGTGACAAAGGTAAAGTTCCCAACAAGGATATGCATATCCTTAATCCTTCCAACGAAGTTGCAAACTCCGCCGGGGCACTTGGGGTCTATCCTAGGCTCAAGTGGTGTGTTTATGATCTGGCTATAAAGGCCTAAGGACATCACGTTGATTGGGGATTCACAGTCAATGTAAGCATGCTCAACGTATTGGTACCCAATCATACATGGTATCTTCACATTCCCGGGATCACCTCTCTTAATCTTTGGGTCAATTCTAACAAAAGGTGGTCGAGGGTTATCAACTAGGTTGTTATAGTAAGCAATCTCCTCCTTAGTGGGGTATTCATTGAAATAATCATCCAACCTAGGATCTACCTTCACTTCATCAATATTCTCAATCAACTCCTCAACCGTAAGATTACTACGTTCTAAGTAATTGTCTGAGTATATGGCGGTCTCTAAGTTGTTCAAGGCATAATCAAGCTCTATATCAATCATTCAACTGAGCTCTCTGAGTTCACTAATCTCATTCTCAAGTTGGCTACGCAACAAAGCTACTTCGCCAGGTGTAAGGGGTGGATTCGCGTTTTTCATAATGGCAAACTGAATAGTCAATGAAAATCTTATACGAACAAAAGCACGAAGAAAATAGATAGACTAAAGAAAAACTAGAAAAAGAAAATAAAAATCTCACTAGAAAGGAATCTAGTGATTAGACCTAATAAAATAAAAATTCAACCTAAACAATAACTATTCCCCGGCAACGGCGCCAAAAACTTGATGCGTGGTTTTGCAACCTTACAACAGGTTTTACCTCTCGAGGGATCTCAAGAGGCTTACAACTCCACCAGGCAGTGTACCTGACCGATGTAGTATAGTGTAGTGGTAAGTACGGGGGATTGATTGTTCTCCACAGGGAATAGTGTTCGTTAGGTATGAAAAACTACTTTAATAGGTCTAAGGGTGAGGGAAGATTCTTTTTGTATTTTTATAATTTTTTATGAAAGCAAGTAAAATCTCGGGTTTGAAGGAGTGGGCGGAATTAGTTGCTAGTCAACTAACCCAAATTACTACGAATGCAAATAAAATAAAATAACTGAAAATGAAAAGAGTTGTGAAACTTATGTGGAGAGAAATGTGTTTACTTAGATTTTCTTACTCCCTAACTATCTTTTACCGGTTGATTAGTGTGTATTAATTGCGTGGATGACGGGTGTATTCCTTAATACCAATCGTGGGGTGGCGTACGTACTTCCCCAACTCTACAAGCTCCTACTTCACTCCTATGTCGAGCCGGCTAGGAAGCTCCTAACATGGGATCACTAGAATTCGCTCATGCATTAAATACAACCATAAAAACCTTAGTACGCATTGGTTCATGTTTCTTAAGATGTTCAAGCAAGTTACCGAATAGGAAGTTAGCCAGTTTTCTTAAGCCTAACATCGATGAACAATCATCCAATACAACTAATAACACACTAATAACCAATAATCAATAGTTAGGTTTCATTAGATCTAAGCAAACACAAGATAAATCTAGCCTAGCATGTTAATTAAAAGACAAGAACAATATATAATCAAACAACACATAGACATATTGATTGATTAAACAATTACTTATCTTCAATTAAACATGGGAGATCCAAGGGTATGAAAACCCTTAAAAATGGCAGAAATTCGTCTTAGGGTTTCTCCTCCAAAGTTACACACAATAAGTTCCACACTAATGACAAAAAATTGCAAAACTATATATAGAGTTTAAGGGCTGACGGCGTCACGTTGTAGATCCTGACGCCGTCACCTCGCCGCTTTTAGGGTTCCCGGATGGCCTTCCTGACGCCGTCCCTCTTTAGACCTCCAAAATCCGCTCTGGCTTATCAAAGCTTGACGCCGTCAGAAATGAGCTTGACGCCGTCCCTCTTTAGCTTAAACAGTGACGACCTTGATCACTTCAAAGGGTGACGCCGTCAGATTTTTCATGCAAAATTCTCTGGCTTATCATGAGTAATTTTCATGTCCACCTTTTTTGCCAAGCCATGACGCCGTCAAAGGCAATCCCTGACGCCGTCAAAGGTACTTTTCAGCCGATTTTGAGACTTTGTCGTTTTCTTCACTTTTATGCTCCAAAAACGTCCAAAATGCTTCCTTTTCCAGATTTCTTCTCCAAAGTACCTAAAATGACAAAAGGAACGATTTAGGGAAATATTTGATCAAATAAATATGATTTAGGGCTTAAATGACCCCCTAAAAGCGGTACACTTTTCGCTTCATCAGGTGTATAAAACATTTTCCCGAAGAATTTCTTCCAACTTCTTGAATTGAGGCCTAAGCTCATTTAGCTCCTTGCCAAACGGGTCTCTATCGACTTGATGTCCTTGTCTGTTTGTCCTAGTGTGGGTATTCCTAGGGAGGAAGAGATGATCCCGGATGGTTTCTTTTGGAGTCAAGGGTGTGTCGTATGAAGGCATACGATCAACGATTGAATCTAGGCATGACAACGACCACTTGTCGGTGTAAAGACAAGTACCTACACCCGGAATTCCTAAGACTTCCGCGAATTGGTTCAAAGGGATTTTGAATTGGTGTTGGTTGACTTTGAAATGGATGCTAATGAGACCATAGTCATTGGAACTAAGAACGACACTAGCATAGAATTCTAGCACAAATCTAGGAACTATAGGTTCGTCTATGTCCAAAAGACAATCAAAGTTGATGGTGGCTAATTGTTGGCGGATGTTGGTTTCTTCTAAAAAGGAGGGATCTATGGTTCTACCCTAGTGAACGTACCTCTTTTCTAAAGCCTTAAATATCTTAACCTGGTCGTTTGAGAGTCCCTTTGTCTTATGGTGTATTTAGGTAGGTAGTTAAGGGTGTCTTTGTGGTCGTAGTATGTTGCGGGAGGCATGATGTTATCCTAGACACGAAAATAACATAGTTTAGTTAAAACTAACGAGAATACGTATATAAAGTTCTAGTGTGTGCCTATATGGAGACAATGTGGAGGTGTAGTTATCTCGATTCCTTTTAATGCATGAAAATTTTGTTTTGCAAATTTTGTAACAAAACGGGAGATCACCCAAACGCTCCTAATTCAATGTAGCTTTGTTTGAATGTACCCGAAAATACATATTAGTTATGTATTCCTTTTAGCATTCAAGAGACATTATGCAAATGATGTTTAAAACATAACGTTTTAATTTGTATGAACAATGTGCAAAAACCGTTTTTCCTAGTTGTGAGAAGAGTTTTATAAAAAATTTATCATGGGGTCTTTAGTGAATTATGATAATGTCCTACAAGATGCAATTCCTAACTATGGAAAACATGATTTGTTATGCAATTTGTTGAATATGCTTCATGATTAATTAAAAATTATGCATAAACCCCAAGTTTTGATTTTGTGCAAGAAATAGAAATCCTAGACTCAGATCAGGAATGTAGATATAGTTAGGATACTTACAGAGTGGATTAAAGCACAAATTGGTTGAAGTAGAAAGCCTAAGTTCTGAGTTTGGTTTGCTATGGGTCGAGTTGGTGTTGCTTGTGTGTTTTTGGGGAGTGTAAGAAGAGGGTGTTTGTCTGATATACTTAAAATCTTGCCCAGGAACCCACGGATAGGGCGGAACCAAAAACTGGGATCCGCCCTTGGTGTCGAAGTTCCGCGGGTGCAGTTTTGTGTGTTTGTTTGGTTAATCTAAGGTTCAAGCTAAGGTTTTATCTACACATTAGGTTCCATTAATCCTAAACCAAGTCTAAGAAGGTTAAAGGGTTCTCTCTTAAGAGGTTTTGTGAGGATATCGGCAATGTTGTCTTCTGAGGATACTTTCTCAATCGAGATGTTTCCTTTTTGAACATTGTCGTGTAGAAAGTGGTGACTAATTTCTATTTGTTTGGTTCTAGCATGTTGAACTGCATTCTTGCTAAGGTCGATGGCTCCTTTGTTGTCGCAGAGAAAAGGAATGTCGTTGAGATGAATCCCATAGTCGACGAGATCTTGTTTCATCCACAGTGCTTGTTGACATGCCTTTCCTACAGACACATACTCGGCTTCGGTTGTTGAAATTGCTAGAGCCGTTTGTTTCTTGGAGAACCATGCGGTAAGACAATGTCCAACAAAAGTACAAATACCACTTGTACTTTTTCTATCGACATAGTCACCAGTATGGTCTGAGTCGGCATACACTATGGTTTCAATTCCTGTTCCTTTGGGATACCATAATCCTAAATGTGTAGTACCTTTAATGTATCTAAAGATCCATTTTACGGCTTCAAGATGGGATGTTTTGGGATCTTCTTGAAAGCGTGCACATAGACAAACACTAAACATAATGTCGGGTCTACTAGCCATTAGATAGAGTAGACTACCAATCATTCCTCTATATTTAGTGCTATCTACGGATTCACCTTCTTCATCCTTTTTGAGTTTGGTTTCCGAAGACATAGGAGTTTTCATGGGTTTGGAATCTTCAAGACCGAATTTCTTAAGCATATCTTTGATGTACTTAGATTGGTTGAAGAATATCCCATCTTCTAATTGTTTTATTTGGAGTCCTAAGAAAAAGTTTAGTTCCCCCATCATACTCATTTCAAACTCGTCATGCATGATTTTTGAGAAATCGTCGCATAACTCTTGACAAGTTGATCCGAATATAATGTCATCCACATATATCTGAACTATGATAATATGTGATCCCTTTTTCTTAGTGAAAAGAGTGTTGTCTACTAGTCCCATGGTATACTTATGTTCAACTAGGAAGGTCTTAAGTCGATCATACCATGCTTTTGGGGCTTGCTTAAGTCCATATAAAGCTTTTTTAAGTTTGTAGACATGATTAGGTTTTTCAAAGTCGGCAAATCCGGGAGGTTGTGCTACGTACACTTCCTCATTAATAAAACCGTTAAGAAATGCAATTTTAACATCCATTTGGAAAAGTTTCAAGTCATGTGCACATGCATATGCAAGTAATATTCTAATTGACTCGAGCCTAGCGACCGATGCAAGTGTTTCGTCGTAGTCTATACCTTCTTGTTGATTGTAGCCTTGAGCTACTAGCCTAGCTTTGTTTCTAGACACTACACCATTTTCATCCATTTTATTTCTAAAACCCCAATTTGTTTCAATTATGGTTTGACATTTAGGTTGAGGGACTAATGTCCAAACATCATTTCTAATGAATTGGTTTAATTCTTCTTGCATCGCTATGACCCTAGATTCATCTTTTATTGCCTCATTTATATTTTTGGCCTCAATTGTTGAAATGAAAGAAAGAAATTACTTTGGTTTTGAACTTTTGATCTTAATGTTCTTTCATTAATTTCTCCTATGACATTATCTAATGGATGACTTTTGGATTCTTTGACATTGACTATTTCTCTATTTAAGGGTTCATCTTCCTTGCATTTTCTACATTTTATTGGTTTTTGTTGGGAATTATCACATGACAAGACTTAATATGAGGAACAGACTTAAGTCTGCTGGGTTACGAAGTTAAGTCTGTTAGTTGTATTTTGTAATAGTTAAGTCTGCCTTTGTATTGTTAAGTCTGGTAGGTAGTATTACGTAGTTTAGTCTGGTTGACTTATTAGTTAAGTCTGTTTATGAAAGTTAGGAAAGTCGGTTAGCTATAAGTTAGGAAAGGTTACGTAGTTATCTTTAGAGAAGATACGTATATTCTTCTACACGTTTTGTATCTAGGGTTTCCTTGGTGTATAAAGGAACCCTAAGGCTCAATAGTTTGTACGAACGTACGTGTGTTAGTTGTATGCGTATTGATTGAAAGAATTAGTAATATACGAAGTTAGTTATTGATATTGTGTTCTTCATTGTTCATTGTTAAGATTCCGCATTAGCAATAAACAACCTGTTAGAGTTTCTCACTTAGATTGATTTGGATTTATTCAAGTCGTCTAACAAGTAACAAAGGCTACTTGGATCCATAATTTGTGTGGACCTACAAGTGGTATCAGAGCCTGTAGAGAGACTCTGAGTTCGAAGAAACACAAAAACCAC
The DNA here is from genome assembly GCA_021014915.2 of Artemisia tridentata subsp. tridentata. Classification (NCBI taxonomy): domain Eukaryota; kingdom Viridiplantae; phylum Streptophyta; class Magnoliopsida; order Asterales; family Asteraceae; genus Artemisia; species Artemisia tridentata. The sequence continues at coordinate 190,789,808 of CP139504.1, forward strand.
AAACACAGATCACTCAAACAAACCCTAAAAAATGTCTGTCAAGAATGGTGATGAATTCTCAAACCACAACAGTGAAGATGAAGTCTCAAACCATGAAGATGAAAAATCAGAAGCTAGCACATCCAACAACAAATCACAACCACAAACCATACCTGCCACAACCACCATATCAAACATAAAACTCCCTATCTTGAACAAGGATAAGTATGACATATGGGCTATGGAGATGGAGCACTATCTCGAGTATAGTGATAACGAAGTCTGGAAGGTTATACAGAATGGGAATTCGAAGAAGCGGATTTCGGTTGGTAAAGATGGAGTGGTTAGGGTTCTTCCACCTATGTCTGCCCCAGAAATTCATGCAGTGGAAAAGGAGAGAAAATCTAAAAACCTTTTGTTGATGGGACTTCCCAAGGAGCACTTGAGAAGGTTTCATGGCATGGATGATGCCAAGGAAATTTGAGAGGCTATCAAGAAAAGATTTGGAGGGAATGCAAACTCCAAGAAGATGCAGAAGACTGTTCTTAAACAGCAATTTGAGGCATTCAGTGTATCCAGTTCAGAGGGATTGGAAAAAGGCTATGATAGGTTTCAACAACTTCTATCACAATTGGAGGTTCATGGTGCAGCTGTGTTTGAAGAAGATGCGAACCACAAGTTTCTCAGATCACTACCAACAGAATGGTCAAGTGTGACAATGACCATGAGGATGAAGGATGAAATTGACACCATGACAACTGATGACCTGTACAACAATCTTTGGGTTTTTGAACGGGAAATCCAAGGAAAAGCATCTTCAAGTTCTACCAATGTTGCCTTTGTTTCTCAAAACAAAGGCAGCACTAACAAGGTTAAGTCTGGTGGCTTTAGTTCTGGTGGTTATGAAACTTCTTCAAGCAGAATGAGAGAAAGAGAAGTACCAGCTGGCTTTGCTGATGAAGTTGTTTATTCTCTATTTGCCAAGAATTCAGAAGAACTAGATCTTCAAAGTGATGATCTTGAGCAGATAGATGATGTTAATGTTGAGGAAATGGATATTAAGTGGCAAATTGTTATGATTGCCCTTAGGATGAAAAAGTTTTACAAGCAGACTGGGAGGAACATCAGGTTTGATGGGAAGACAGTTGTTGGGTTCAATAAGAAGAATGTGGAGTGCTACTATTGTCACAAACCGGGGCATTTTGCTAGGGAATGCAGAGAAAAAGATGGCTGCTGATGGGAAAAAGAAGAAGGGTTCTGACTCTCAAGATAATGACAAAATGGGGAAGAATCAGATGAGCATGTTGACATTGGAAGCTGGAGCTGTGAATTGGGATGAGCACACACCAGAGGAAGAAGTGCCAAACCATGCACTTATGGCTATTGGTTCCAGTAATGAGGTATCTTTGTGTTCCAAAATATGCATTGATTCATACAATCATCTTAAAGCTTTGTGTGATGAACAATTAAAAGAAATAGGTGACCAGGAAGTAAAAATTCTTGCTTATACTAAGGCTGTTAAAACTTTAGAAGCACAAATAGTCACCTATCAAAAACAACATGCCTCTTTAAATGAAAAACTCACCTTTCAGGCTAATGAGATATATGAAAAAGATGAAAAACTTAAGAGATATAGAAGAATTATGACATGAAAGCAGTAAAAGAAAGAGATGAATTGCAAAAGAGAGTAGACAAATGGAACCATTCTGCTAAATGTCAGGATAAGTTAATAGCATCTGGTATGAGCTCTACAAGTAAAATTGGCTTAGGTTATGAGATTAAGTCAGATAGTGAAGTTCTAAGCTATGAGGAAGAGATGGACAGATCTGTGTTCAAATGTAGAAAAGAGGATTCTATTGGTAGACCAGTGTACAATAGGTTCATAAAAACTGATGATTTTAAAGGGGTGCCACCTCCATTAAGTGGAGATTACACTCCTCTACAAAAGGAAGACCTTGATGACTCTTTATTTGTGTATGGAAAAAAGGGTCCTCAATATCCTGAGACAGGCAACTCAGATGACAAATCAAGTGAATACTCTACTTGTCAAACCAATGACAGTGAAGGATCCACTAGAAATGTCTCTAAGCAGTCTGAATCAGAATCAGAGAGTGAACCTAAAGAAGTTTCTGAGTCAAAATCTGTCAAACATAGTGAACCAGTTGTGACTATACCTAAAACTGATACAGATAAACCTAGTTGTGATACTCACATAAAATCTCCTAGGGAGTCTGTCAAGAATCAAGAGTCACCAAAATCTGATAGGATGAGAAGAGAGTATAGGAAAAACTACACTTTTGGTCCTAAGAGGTGTTTTGTCTGTGGTAGTCTAAGTCATTTGATTAGGGACTGTGACTTTCATGAAAATAGGATGAAAAGAGAGGCTGAACTTAGGAAGCACAAGAGTGTTAATACTGGCCATATGAATGTTAAACCAGTCTGGAATAATGCAAACAGGATTAATCATGCAAATAAGTTTGTTTCTAGACCAGCACAAATGAATACTAGTAGACCTCAAGTTAATTCTGTTAGGTCACAAGTTAATTCTGGTAGAACAAATTTTAATTCTGGTTGGTCAAATATTAATTCTGGTTGGCCAAATGTTAATTCTGGTAGGCCTAGTTTTAATTCTGGTAGGCCTCATGTTAATTCTGTGCAGCCAAATGTTAATTCTGGGTGGTTTAATCATTCTGGACCCAGACAACCAGTAAATAGACCACAGGTGAACTCATATAATCAAAGAAACAATTTTTATAAACCTCATTCACCTGTGAGGAGTCCTTTTGCTACAAATACAGCACAAACTTCACAACCAAGTGCTGTAAGGGAAAATGGAGAATCTGCTGTTAAGACCCCAGCAAGTTGGTCTTGGGATCCATTTAAGGGGAGGTTACATTTAAGGGGAGGCTATATGTAAAGTTTGTATATTAGAACCAGTACTAAGTAGTTAATTCTGGTAGTCTTAGAAGTTAATTCTTGTAGTAGATTTAATACTAGTTATTAAAAAAAAAAAAATTAATTCTTGTAGTAGTTTTAATTTTGGTCTTGGGATCAGAAGCCTTGCTATTGCTTTTTATGAGTGTTTGTCTGATTCCTTGGTTAAGTCTGGTGAGTCAGTGATTAAGTCTGATTGACCATTTTTAAGTCTGGTAGTGTAAAATGTAATTAATTTTATTACCGTTAGGTCTGGTCAGTCAAATAATGATTTTTCAGATAAAATAATACCGTTGCGTATTTTTCAAAAAAGAGAAGTATATAAGGATAAAATTTGATAAATGTCTCACTTTTATTCATTATTTGCTTCTAATTTTAAAAATCATTATTTTCGGCCTACGCTACTCTGTTTTACACTAAAAATTCGCAAACCCTAACATGATTACCAACCAGAACTTAATCATTATCTCATCTATGGCTTCTCTAAAGTTTTGTGACAAGCACAACCAGGTCGGTTTCTTGAAGAAACCAGATAAAAGTGAAGGTTTCGAGCAGATAGTAGATTTTTTGAGAGGTTCTTCAATTCGGTATGCTTTAACTCATAATCCTACTATCTATGTTTCCCTAGTTAAGTAGTTTTGGGGGTCGGTTACATCTGAAACTCTTGCTGATGGGACATCACAGTTAAGGGCAACTATAGATACACATGATTTCTTTATCACTGAAGCATCCATTAGGAGTAGTCTTCAATTGGATGATGCTTCAGGGGATTATATCTTTCCTAATGATGAACTTTTGGAGGGTATGAAAAATATTGGATACCCCACTGATGTTATTTTTACTTTTTGGAAAAGCCATTTTACACCACAGTGGAGGTTTTTACTTCATCATTTGCTCCATTGCCTAAGTCCCAAGAGTGGTGGATGAGATCAGTTTGGAAGATACATTGCTTCTGCATTGGTCTGTCTTTCACTTGGAAAGCTTTTAATTTTTCAAAACTTATTTTTGATGGCATGGTCGCAAATGTCAACAACAAACACACGTTTTTAATGTACCCAAGATTTCTGCAAATGATTTTAAATTTTGAAATTGAAAATAAAATGCAAACTTATGTGAGTGTGGCTTTTACAGCTAAAATCTTTGCTAATATGAAAAGGGGTTTTTTTGGGGCACATTGGCCACTTTTGCAAGCTATGCTTTCTGGTACAACTAACATTGCAGGTACTTCTACTGCTGAACAAGTGGAGCCAACACATGAGGATGAAACCCAGGAACAACCAAGATCCCCCACACAACAATCAAGTTCACCATCAACCCAACCCATAGTACCTACACCAACACCATCTTCACCACCACAGCAAACCCATATTCCAAGTCCTATTCAGGAGGAGGAATCTACCACCTTGACTGTGGAAAATCTTCTTAAACTGGTGCCTACTTTGGTTGATAGAGTAACAGCTTTGGAGAAGGCAAATAAAGAATTGAGTGGAGCTGTTTTGACATTGGTTAAGAAGGTGAAGAAAATGGAGAAGGTGATGAAAGAAAAAGAAGTTGTATGCAGACAAGAGGGATGAAGTATATGAGAAGATATTGGATATGATTAAGTTGCAGTCATTAAAGGAAACATTTTTGAGAGATTGAAAGTGTTTGAAAGAATTTTCAAGTTGTTAAGTGAGACTAAAGGAACTTCTCACTTGGTGAAGGTGCATAGCACTAACACAATAAATGGTTATCAGTCCATCATGTCTAACCCACATAAGGACTGGCTAATCCAGAGCAAACGGCTCTGGTAAAGATATTTCAAATCCGTTAATGGTTGACAATTTACCAAAAATTGTATGGTATTCAACTCACCATATCTGAGATAGTGAAGAGTTGGCTAGCCCACAAGAGTATGGCTTGTGGTAAAGGCTGTGGAAAACCATACATGGTAATCAATTCACCAAGGTGAGGTGCAATTCCACCAAAGAATTGGCTAGTCCAAAAGCAAACGGCTTTTGGTAAAGACTAAACAAATCCGTTGATAGCTGATGGTTTGCTAAATATCATATGGTTATCAATGTACCATGGTCTTACACACCAAAACATTGGTTACTCCAGTAGTTAATGGCTATCTGGTAAAGAGACATCAAATCCATTAATTTTCAATGATTCACCTCTCACAGGAGTTTACACACCTGGAAGTGATGAGAATAGTATGAAACTTAAAAGACTTGATGTATAAGTAGTCATGGTTGCTGAAAAGATCAGATGGATTGCATATCAGATGGTGAAAAGATTATTAAAGTCAAGTTGCTGCATAAAGATCAGATATGAAGTTCATATTTGAAGAGTTAGAGATAATTCCAAGTGTTCAAGATTCAATCCTCAGAAGCTTATTCAGAAGGAACTTGAAGTTCATGAAACATGAAGATCAAGTTAGGGGAGGATTGTTGGGAATTATCACATGACAAGACTTAATATGAGGAACAAACTTAAGTCTGCTGGGTTACAAAGTTAAGTCTGTTAGTTGTATTTTGTAATAGTTAAGTCTGCCTTTGTATTCTTAAGTCTAGTAGGTAGTATTACGTAGTTAAGTCTGGTTGACTTATTAGTTAAGTCTGTTTATGAAAGTTAGGAAAGTCGGTTAGCTATAAGTTAGGAACGGTTACGTAGTTATCTTTAGAGAAGATACGTATATTCTTCTACCCGTTTTGTATCTAGGGTTTCCTTGGTGTATAAAAGGAACCCTAAGGCTCAATAGTTTGTACGAACGTACGTGTGTTAGTTGTATGCGTATTGATTGAAAGAATTAGTAATATACGAAGTTAGTTATTGATATTGTGTTCTTCATTGTTCATTGTTAAGATTCCGCATTAGCAATAAACAACCTGTTAGAGTTTCTCACTTAGATTGATTTGGATTTATTCAAGTCGTCTAACAAGTAACTAAGGCTACTTGGATCCATAATTCGTGTGGACCTACAGTTTTCAACCATTTGACTTGTCTTAGAGGGAGGTGGACTTTCGTCGAATGTTAAGTTCAATGATTCCTCGACTCTTGAAGTTTCTTTGTTCAAAACTATATAGGCTTTACTATTTTGTGAGTATCCAAGGAACACACCTTCATAAGACTTTGGGTCAAACTTGGTGAGATAATCCTTTGTGTTTAATATGAAGCACTTGCTTCTAAAAACTCTAAAATATCCTAACGTAGGCTTTTTGCCTCGATAAAGTACATATGGAGTTTTATTTAAAAATGGTCTAATTAAAACTCTATTTAGGATATATGTGGATGTATCAACGGCGTTACACCAAAACTTTTGTGGTATGACTTGTTCATTTAGCATTGTTCGACTCATTTCTTGAAGTGCTCTATTTTTACGTTCTACTACACCATTAGATTGAGGAGTACGCAGAGCTGAAAAGTTATGAGTTATGCCATTAGCATCACAAAAAGCTCCAAATTGAGTTTCGTTATCAAATTCACGACCATGGTCGGTTCTTATTGACACAATGCTATTTCCTATTTGATTTTGAATTTTTTTACTTAAAACTTCAAATTTATCAAATGTTTCATTTTTAGTTTTCAAAAATTTAGTCCAAGTATACCTTGAGTAATCATTTACTATTACCAAACAATAGAAGTTTCCTCCATAACTTTGTATAGCGGATAGACCAAACAAATCCATATGCAATAGTTCTAAACACCTAGATGTGGACACCATGTTTTTAGCCTTATGGCTATTATGAACTTGTTTCCCAATTTTGCAAGTATCATAAAAGTGTTGGTCGTATTTCAACTTAGGAAGGTTCCTAATGAGTTCCTTAGATGATAGAGATTGGATTAGTCTCATATTGGCATGACCTAAGCGTCTATGCCAAAGAGTTGAGTTGTCGTCTAGAGAGGTATGAAAATTTTGTCTTTAGATGTTTTATCTAATTTTATAACGTATACGTTATTTTTCAAAACAACTTTTCCTACGGTTATACCGTCTTTAAGTATCTTACTTCCATTTTCACTAAAAAGGACGTTATACTTTTTACGGCATAGTTGACTAATACTAAGCAAGTTAAAACCTAAGTTATCTACATGAGCAACATCATCAATAGAGAGAGAGTCATGAGAGATTGTACCTTTTCCGATGATTTTACTATTAAGCTTACTACCAAACGTAACATTACCTCCGTCGTATGATTGGTAGGTTGAGAAAAGACTTTTGTTTCCTGTCATGTGCCTTGAACACCCGCTGTCTTTAATCCACTCGTCTGGTTCCAATCCAACTTTCAAGCATACCTAAGTTTAAGAAAAACTCAAGAGTTTGGTCCCCAATGTCTCACGGGTCCATTTGGGTTAAACATCCCATTTACTTGATAATGAAACGGTGGATATGGGTTCCATGACATATAGTTGGTACCATCATAGTTCCTAGGAATGTTTGGGTTCCAACTATTTTGATAATGATGTTGTGTGTTGTAATTACTCTTTGGAAAGGGGCGTTTGGGAAAAGTAGTTATATGTCTTTGTTGAACAGTTTTGGTTCTAAACTCATTTTTAACTTGTCCTATTCCTATAGTAACTGCAGGTTTTTGTTTGTTAACAGTTGTACTAGTGCTAGGTTTTCTTGTGTCCTTAACGAATTTAGTACGAGCCGAAGTGCAATCCTTCTGTTCAGCAACAGTACCCACGGAACCAATTTCCACTACTGGCGGAACCAAGTTTTTGGTTCCATGCGATCCGTGGGTGTCTGAACTTGTTGGAACAGTTTCTTGTACTTTCTCTGTTTGTTTCTTAAAGCTACTTAAGTCTCATAGTTTCATAAAGTCTAATCCAGTTTTATCATGAGGTAACTTTTGAACTTTCATTATCTCATCTACACAGCTGATATTTTTATCAAACCTTTTAAATTTACAGTTTTGTTTGATAAGTTCTTTCTATGTGGACTTAAGTTTTTCTAATTCTAGTTTATGTTCTTGACATGAAACACATGTTTCTTTAATGGCTTTACCCTTTTCTAATCGTATAGCTTTTTCTTTTACCCAATAAACTTCGTTTTCTAAAAATTTCTATTTGGTTTTTAAAAACTTATTTTTGTTTATGATTTTTAGGGTAATTTCACACAGTTTGTTATATTCTATTTCTAAGGTATCATCATCAATAGAATAGTAATATAAGTCAGATTGTACCTCATTAGAGTTATGAGCCATAAGAGTAACTTCGTCATTCTTGGGCTCTTCGTCATCATCTTCACAGTCACTCCAAACACCACTAACAAAGGCTCTTTGAGTCTTGTTCTTGGGTGGCTTTGGACATTCTCCTATTAGATGACTAGTATCTGTTAGGATTCGACACACGGTTAAGGAGGTTAAACCTTTTTGTACTTTGTGTGTATGATATATTGAGTGAATATGATTAAGAATGCGGAATCTACTTAATCACACTTAGAAGGTTATTTGTGTTATGAAAATGGAACAGTTGTGTTTGTTATATGGCAATGAACAATGAATGATTATCACCAAACGATTCAATATTATTAAGATAATAATACGAGTGATCTTTAGTTATCACTAGGGTTACAACCTTGAATCTTATGTTTCTATATCTTGTGATATTGTTTTTGTTCTTTGTTCTTGAGAGATATATTTTTCACTATGAGTTTTAACACACTTGGACACACACATATATCTCTAGTCTAAGATCTTTCTTTTATATCACAAGAAAGATCTTTTACAATATTGTTAAGTCTAGTCGAACACTTGCTTTGAGAGTGTCAGTCATTAAGATACATCTTGTATCTATGTTTTCAACTTGTTATGTGAATATAACATTATGACTAATCACATAGGGTAAGATATTATCTACCGTATATTGTTAACTAAAATGCACATAATATCTTTTCATACTTATCCACTCAGCAGCAGAACGTACATTAGCAGCAGCAATGTTAACGCTAGCAGCAGAATCCTTCAGCAGTAGAATGTTAAGCCTAGCAGCAGAATCATTTAACGCTAGCAGCAGAATCAAACACTAGCAGCAGGAACCAAATGCTCTAGCAGCAGAATCACACTTAACGTTTTTCCTTGAATAGAACCCGATATTCAACTTCTTGAATATTTAATTCCCAACAATCCTCCCCTAAACATGTGAATCCATTTCAACATGTTTCTGAATTAAATTATGGATTGTGAAGATCTTTCAAACATTTCTGTTCTTCAAGATTGAATATCTTTCTCAGTAACTCATCTGCTTTGTTCTTTGACTTCAACAATATCAATACACATCTTCAGTCTTCAAACATTGACCTAAAAGATGGTGCAATTTCCTTGGATGGAGGAATTATAAGAGGCAATGATGCTGTGTATCTTGGATGCTTGTTTCAACATGTGAAATCATCTATCAGCATGCCTTTGCAAGTGATGAACAAACGTAGTGAACTGAAATTGAAACTGAAAGCTTTCTTCGTTTGACCTAGATAGAACTTTCTCCTTTGGAATGCTTCATCCCTTCTGAATATATATAATACTCCAGAATATAAGCTCTATTCTTGTCATTTTCAACTTCCATGTCATCATCTTGTATGCTCTTGTCTTTCCCTCCCTTTCACTGGTTAATCTTCCAACTTTATTTCCTCTCCTGAGATGCAAATAACATTTTATCCTCCTCTGTTTGGAAGATCTCTCACAATGTATATCCCCCCATCATCTGAGCTATCACTTAGAACTTGTTATCAGACAATGTTGTACATGTAGCCATCATTTCCTTAAGAGTTTAATTTGCTGCCCTCATCACTTTTAGGTGTGTTAACTCCTATGAGAGGTGATTCATGGGGCAATAACTCATAATCCATCAGTTGATGGTTTTCTGAGTCATTTTTATTTCAAAAAAAAAAAAAAACTTTTAAGAAATTTTTTGACTTTTAGCAGTATGCATATGATTTTATTATGAAAAATCATACTGCTTTCAACCATTTTGAGGGGATTAAGTGTATAACATACACTTAATCAATATCTCGGTTTAAAGTAACCTCTGGTTGTGTGAGAACCAATGTTTTCAGTTATAAATAACTGCCTGTGTAAAGATAAACCTATTCAAAAGGCTTTCTTGACAGGGTTTCCAGCTCATAGCAATTGTTGCCTCTAACACAAGTATTAGATTCACTTTTACTAGCTGTTCTTTCTATCAGATGTCCTTAGACTTGCTCATTATACTTAAAAGTATAAAATGATAGAAAGTGAGTTGCATCAGTTACTATCTGATCAACTAAGTCATCAATTCAATGTGAAACATCATAATCAAGTTTCAAGAAAGAAGTTTTAAGGAGGTTTGAAATTCCTAAACTTTTTCTATCATGAACCTATTATGTTAGCAACTAATATTATCATTCTGCTGCTTCCATTTCACTTGAAAACTTCCTTTTGTGCTCACATGATCATACCTCAAATTGTTAGTCTAAAACCAAAAGAACAATGTACAAAGTACTTGTCTTGTATTAGAATAATCATAGGACTAACTATATGAATAACACAATTTAAATTTGTATTAGCAGTACAAACTTTTGTAATAGCAGTAGTATCTTTTAAAACTAGCAGCACAATCAAAAATTTATTTACAAAAACACAAAGTTTAAAATCATTGAGGATTAAGCATTCCAATACTTGCTACCAAGTACTGAAACCTTCCAACATCAAAAGCTTTGGTTAGCAGATCTGCAAAATTGAATTCTGAAGCAATTTTAAGTACTTGAATTAATCTTTTCTCATTGCAGTCTCTTATAAAGTGATGTCTAATTTCAATGTGTTTTGTTTTAGAATGTTGCACTGGATTTTTAATAATACAAATTGTACTACTATTATCAATATGAATAACAGTGTTCATAAAATTGTACCCATAGTCAAGAAGTTGGTTTTGAAGCCACAAGACTTGAGCACAGCAACTTGCAGCAGCTACATATTCAGCTTCAGTTGTTGAAGTAGCCACAGTTGTTTGCTTCTTACACTGCCATGAGATAAGTCTACACCCAAGGAATTGACATCCTCCAGTTGTTGACTTTCTGTCCAAGCTAGCACCAGCATAATCACTATCCGAAAATGCTACCAAGTCAAAAGGTGATTCCCTTGAATACCATAGACCCAACCTAGGTTGACCCTTGAGATATCTAAAAATCCTCTTGACTGCTGTTAAATGAGAAACCTTTGGAGTTACTTGAAATCTTGCACAAACAAAAACAGAGGGCATGTTGTCAGGTCTTGATGATGTAAGATACATCAAAGATCCTATCATAGATCTGTAAGTGTGTACATCCACATTTTCTCCATCTAAGTCTTTTGGAAGAGGCTTCTTAGAGTCCATTGGTGTGCTTGCCATTTTTGAATCAGCAAAGTTGAACTTCCTTAGTATCTCAGCAACATATTTATCTTGACTAATAAATATGCCTTCATATGACTGTTTAACTTGCAAACCCAAAAAGAATGTAAGTTCCCCCATGGAACTCATCTGAAACTTATCATGCATAACCTTCTCAAACTCCAAACACATCTCCTTCCTTGTAGATCCAAAGATAATGTCATCCACATACACCTGCACTAACAGAAGATCCTTCTTGTGCTGTTTGATGAAAAGTGTCTGATCAATCTTTCCTCTTTGAAATCCATTTGCTTTTAAATAGGAAGCTAGTGTTTCATACCAAGCTCTAGGTGCCTGATGAAGGCCATAAAGAGCCTTTACAACTCTGTACACTTTGTCTGGATGGTCAGGATCAATGAACCCTGGAGGTTGTGAGACATACACCTCTTCTTCAATTGTGTCATATAGAAATGCACTCTTGACATCCATTTGGTAAACTGTGAAGCCTAAAAATGAAGCATAAGCTAAGAAAAGCCTAATTGCCTCAAGTCTTGCTACTGGAGCAAAAACTTCATCATAGTCTATACCTTCTTGTTGTGTGTACCCTTGGGCTACTAATCTAGCCTTATTCCGAATCACTATGCCCCTTTCATCCCTTTTATTCTTGAAAACCCATCTAGTGCCAATTACCTTTGCATTCTTAGGTAAATCAACTAGCACCCAAACTTTCTGAATCTTGAACTGGAGAAGCTCCTCTTGCATAGCTTCTACCCAGCTTGAATCATCTAAGGCTTTCAGAATATTCTTTGGTTCATCTTGTGAGAGAAAACATACAAACAAGCAAGAGTTTGAAAACTCATGCTGCTTTGAAGCATAAAGGGCATCAAGAAGCCCTTGATGATCTGAAGACATCAATTATTATTGATTGCGTGGTTTTGTAACCTTACAACAGGTTTTACCTCTCGAGGGATCTCAAGAGGCTTACAACCCCACCAGGCAGTGTACCTGACCGATGTAGTATAGTGTAGTGGTAAGTACGGGGGATTGATCGTTCTCCACAGGGAATAGTGTTCGTTAGGTGTGAAAGGCTACTCTAATTAGGTCTAAGGGTTGAGGAAGATTCTTTTTATGTTTTTATAATTTTATGAAAGCAAGTAAAATCTCGGGTTTGAAGGAGTGGGCGGAATTAGTTGCTAGTCAACTAACCCAAATGACTACGAATGCAAATAAAATAAAATAACAAAAATGAAAAGTGGTGAGAAACTTATGTGTAGAGAAATGTGTTTACTTAGATTTCCTTACTCCCTAACTATCTTTTACCGGTTAATTAGTGTGTATTAGTCGCGTGGATGACGGGTGTATTCCTTAATACCATTCGTGGGGTGGCGTACTTACTTCCCCAACTCTACAAGCTCCTACTTCACTCCTATGTCGAGCCGGCTAGGAAGCTCCTAACATGGGATCACTAGAATTCGCTTGTGCATTAAATACAACCATAAAAACCTTTAGTACGCGTTTGGTTCATGTTTCTTAAGACGTTCAAGCAAGTTACCGAATAGGAAGTTAGCCAGTTTTCTTAAGCCTAACATAGATAAACAATCATCCAATACAACTAACAACACACTAACAACCAATAATCAATAGCTAAGTTTCATTAGATCTAAGCAAACACAAGATAAAATTAGCCTAACATGTTAAACAAAAGACAAGCATAAGATAGAATCAAACAACACATAGACATATTGAATGATTAATTGATAACTTATCTTTCAATGAAACATGGAAGATCTCAAGGCAAAAAGCCCTGAAAAAGTGGCTAAAATCGTCTTAGGGTTTTATCCCAAAATTCCACACACTAAGCTCTCCCTAATGACAAAAGATTAGAAAACTATATATAGATTTTTGGATCTGACGGCGTCACCTTATGCATTGTGACGCCGTCACCTCGCCGCTTTTAGGGTTCCCGGGTGACCTTCTTGATGCCGTCCCTCTTTAGCTCTTCAAAAATCCATTCTGGCCTATCAAGGCTTGACGCCGTCGGATCATGAACGTGACGCCGTCCCCTTATGATTTAAGCCGTGACGCCCTTGATTTAGTTAAAGCGTGACGCCATCAGAATTCTCATGCTAACTCACTGGCCCGTCATGAGTAAATTTCACATCCAACTTTTCTTGCCAAGGCATGACGCCGTCAAGAGATGATTCTGACGCCGTCAAAGGTAAATTTCAGCCGATTTTGAGACTTTGTCGTATTCTTCACTTTAATGCTCCAAAAACGTCCAAAATGCCTCCTTTTCCAGATTTCTCCTCAAAAGTACCTAAAATGACAAAAGGAACGATTTAGGGCAATATTTGATCAAATAAATACGATTTCGGGCTTAAATGACCCCTTAAAAGCGGTACACTTTTCGCCTCATCAAATACCCTTACACTTGAGATTTGCTTGTCCTCAAGCAAATGCGCTTTTATTCTAATCAAAATACAAGTTAGGGGTCATTTAATGCAAACATAAAAGTAATTACAACAAATAATCGTTCCACTTCAATCATAATAAGCACGGAGATTACATACTAGCACCTCACAAGTAGTGTTTAGATACTCACATCTCTCAAGTGTCATCAAAATAAATCTCATAAATGAAAACGGAAAATATCTCTCACTACCTGTCATAGCAAATAGATTACCATAGGCTTGGGAAAGGATCGAAAACCTCCTCCACTAGGCGTAAGCACCTAAGATAAACTATCAAAGAGGGCTTTTAAATGGATTATAACGTTAGGTGTAGGGAAAAGGAGAACACGGTTTTGTTGGATAAAGGATGTTTTACTGGTGGCTAGTTAAAGATCTTGATCAATTACATGTACTATACAATGTTGCTAAGCCAAGACTCGACTCGATCTTAAGCTAAAAACGAAATAACAAAATAACAAAAATATAAAGCAAACATAAAATGAAACGGGATGGTAGTCCGTATGTTTTTTCTATTTTTCATTTTCTCATTTTTTTGTGTTTTTCTTGATTTTTTTATATATATATATATATATATATTTTTTTTTTTTTTTTTTTTTTTTTTTTTTTTTTTTGCATACACTCTTGCCCTACCATCCAAAATAATACATCATAGGGGCATTGCATCCCCTTACACTTGAATTTTTACATAACTTTACAAATAACTATTCTAATGACTCGAATTAAGATAATTGAAAAACTTGGAGTACTTTTAAAATATTTAGCACATACGGGGTAATAAATGATGTTCTTCCCCATTACTCCATTATACTAGTACTTTACCCATGAGTCCCAATCGTCCCAAAACAATATGTACAAGGATATGACTCGACTTAGCAACCATGTAATCAACTAGATAATTAACTTGGGTTTAAACAAATGTTGTCACAATAATGCACTAAAAATGAGTGCATACAAGGTAGGCTAAGGCGATTTGGATGTACATTTTAGTGGGGTGTAACAAATTCTTCCTTTAAGTAAAATGCTTAAAGGTCGAAACGAAAAGATAGGCTCTGAGGGGTGTACTAGGGGTATCGTGTACTAAAAATGAGTACAACGCAAATGGTGTGGGAGAATTACTTGACCAATGTAGCCAATGTAATTATAACAAAAACACAGGTGTAAAACAATGGGTTAATCCTAATGCCTCTTATCATGTAGTAAATCTAACTACACGAATGTAGTCTCACTTGTGGCCTCGGAATGGTCCTAACGCAAGTTCTAGAATCTAAGTGCTACCGGTACACACATCATAGCATAAATGCTTTTCCTACCAATTCTAGGGGCGAACCTCATATATTTGGGGGTGGAAAATTTTTTAGTGGTACGGTTTTTGTGCTAGACATATAACTCCTATCCGTGAGACGCTCATTAAGATCAAAGTTTCACTCCTATATGTTGTAAAAAATTTTAAATTTGGCACTAAAATTACCTTAACAAGTATTTCTCTCAGTTTTATTACACATCTACTATTAAACAAACAAAAATCAAGCGTAATAGCATTTTCTAAAATCGTACTTTTACCCTCCCCTTACACTTAAGATGAACATTGTCCCCAATGTTCAAATAACAAGATGTAAAAGCATAAAGTAAAAGAATGAAATCAAATACTCCCCTGATTCGCTCGTTGGATAGTGAAATCACACGGTTAAATCTTCCTCCAAAGAGAATGTTGAAGCTCCATGACTAATGCATCGCCATAAGCTTGATCCAAAAACATTTCCTTGTCCAAAATAACCTGTTAAACCTGAGAAAACAAACACCAAAACCTGCATAACATCGGCGGGATAAAATCTATATATAAGGATATAATGCTTGTGGAATGATAACTTTGCAGATTCCTGGAGATTATAAGTTGGAGATTTAATAAAAACTTTTTATGAAAACAAAACTTTCAAAAATTTCTGGAAATTAAATCTGACGCCGTCAGGTTATAACCCCTGACGCCGTCAGAAATGACCTGACAAAAATTTTCATTTTTAGTTTCCGGAAAATTTCTGAAAAAACCTTTACCTTACTTCCTGGAAATCCTGCAAAACATCATTATGACTCGATACAAACATTTGACTCAAACAAACACTAATATGTATGCTAATTTATTATTATTACGATTCATGTTCATATGTGTTCTAATAAACCGATTTAGATTTCCCTTACACTTATCTTTTGCAAAATACCTTTATATGTAGTTAAGACGAAGTTAAAAACAACATAAAGCATTTTCACAAATTACTTTTGAACATGAATCAATACTAATAAAATTAAACACACATACGGAAAATAAAATCAAACAAGCAAATAAATAAACACACAAAGCAAATAAAACAAATAAAGCTTGGGTTGCCTCCCAAGAAGCGCTTTTCTTTATTAACGAGTCTTGTAGCTAGACTCAAAGTCACGTACATTACGTGACTCCATCATCGGTCACGGTTCCTAGGCCATTCTCCTTCCCGGTTTTATACTCCGGTCCTAATTTCAAACAATCCTTGTAGAAACCGAATATCCTTTCCATAACATAGTCTACTCCTTTACTTCTATCCTCATCATTCCTATAGTAGACCGCTTGCTTAAGCTCCTTCTCAACATTTGACAAGTGTTGGAATTGTTCTATCTTATATGGCATTTGGTAGCTTACTTCATCGGTCTCATCCTTAAATCTAACTATCCCTAAGGAAGGTTCATAAGTCATTCTAGAGACCTCAACAAATGGTTTTCCAAAAACCACTTGAGTCAAGGATGCATCGACTATTGGGCGGATATCTTCTACAATTACAAAGTCGGTGACATAGGTGAAGTTTCCTACATAAACCGGTAATCCCTTAACTCTTCCCGTGAAGTTACTCATCCAACCCTTGTCAGGGAGCATCCTATACCCAAGTTGATTTTTCATTATCAAGTTGTAGTGGGCTCTAGTCATGATGTTTATGGGCGATCTAAGGTCGATGTAAGCTTTCCACACATGTAGATGTCCGATGTTGCATGGTATGTTGAGATTAGAAGGGTCGCCTATTTCTATGATTGGTCTACCTAGGAAGTATGGTGTCTCGGGGTCATCGAATAGGTTTGTATGATATGCACGCTCTTCCTTAGTGGGTAGCCTATTGAAGTAGTCCTCATCATCATCTACTTCTTCAATCTCACTTGTCCTAACTTCCTTATCAACCTCGACTTTCCTATCCTCATCCTTAGGTTCACTATTATCCTCATTCCTATCAATTGGTTTAATAGTGACAATGTTGACAAAGTGGACGTGTTTGGATGAAGAGGGGTCTTTTACTTGGGGTCCGCTATTTGTGTTCCTAGCGTCCTTATGTGGAGGTGATAGCACTTGGTTATTGAGGGCTTTCAACAAGTTGTCAATTTTGTTGGTCATCTCTGTTTGTTGTTGATTGAATTCGGTCTCGAATCTAGCTATCCGAGCTTCTTGAGATGCCATAAATTGGGAAATCAATCCTTCAAAGTTATTGGTACCACCATTGCCGGAAGGATTGTTGTTGAAAGTACGGTTCGAGTTGGAACCGCTTGATTGGAAACGATTAGGTGGGTTGGAAGAATTGGTTTGTTGAGAGTTTTGGTTTTGTTTCCACCTAAGGTTCGGGTGATTTTTCCATGAGGGGTTGTATGAATCACCATAATGGTTTGGCTCGGGTTTGAAAGTGTACCACTTGTCTCCCGCTCCGTCGGTACGCGAGGATGCGTAGTCCACAAAAGCTTGTTCGGGGAGTTCCATGCAATCACGAGTGTCGTGGGGACCACTACATAATTCACATGAAGAAGTGATTTTGTTCACTTGGCTTGAAGGTTTAGGAGCCTCGTAGGATTTCATTAGAAACTTGACTTGGTCTTCAAGTTCTATGATCCTACGGTCAGAAGTGCTTGAATTGTTAGAAGGCAAAGATATTGCCTTGACCGTTTTATTCAAATCACGGGGATCACTCCAACTTTCGTTGTCATAAAGAGCAAGATCCTCTAGGAGAGCCCATGATTGTTCCGCACTTAGATCACGTAGCTTGCCACCGGCCGATTGGTCAATGGTTTGCCTCGTGGAGAGATTGATATGGTCATAGAAGATTTGGACTTGGAGCCAAAGTTCTATGCCATGGTGAGGGACTTTTTGGAGTAAGTCCTTGAATCGAGTCCATGCCTCGTAGAGAGTTTCGCCTTGACATTGTTGGAACATCAAGATATCATTCCTTAGCTTGGTAGTTCTTCCCGGTGGGAAAAACTGAGCAAGGAAACGAGTGGTGAGATCATCCCAAGAGGTAATGGATCCTGCGGGTTGACGTTCTAGCCACTGACTAGCTTGGTCCCGCAGAGAGAATTGGAAGAGACGCAATCGGGTCGTCTCTCGAGTGGCAACATCAAGGTCTATAGAATCAACGATTTTAAGAAAGTCCTTGAGATGTTGATTAGGATCTTCAGAACGAAGTCCATGGAATGCGCATCCACTTTGCACCAACCGGATGGTGTCGGATCGCAAGGGTGTGATATTGGCTCCTTGAGTGAGCTCAATGGTGTTTCGATAGCCATGGTGGCTAGGACGGGAATACTCTCCTAAAGTACGGGCTCTAGGAGGTGGTTGTGGTTGTTGTGGTGGTGGGTTGTGTGGGTTAAGGATATTACCATCTTCCATGATGTCGGATGGTATGGTTACGAACAAAGACACGAAGAAAATAGATAGACTAAAGAAAACCTAGAAAAGTAAAATAAAAATCTCACTAGAAAGGAATCTAGTGAGTAGACCTAATAGAAATAAAAATTCAACCTAAACAATAACTATTCCCCGGCAGCGGCGCCAAAAACTTGATTGCGTGGTTTTGTAACCTTACAACAGGTTTTACCTCTCGAGGGATCTCAAGAGGCTTACAACCCCACCAGGCAGTGTACCTGACCGATGTAGTATAGTGTAGTGGTAAGTACGAGGGATTGATCGTTCTCCACAGGGAATAGTGTTCGTTAGGTGTGAAAGGCTACTCTAATTAGGTCTAAGGGTTGAGGAAGATTCTTTTTATGTTTTTATAATTTTATGAAAGCAAGTAAAATCTCGGGTTTGAAGGAGTGGGCGGAATTAGTTGCTAGTCAACTAACCCAAATGACTACGAATGCAAATAAAATAAAATAACAAAAATGAAAAGTGGTGAGAAACTTATGTGTAGAGAAATGTGTTTACTTAGATTTCCTTACTCCCTAACTATCTTTTACCGGTTAATTAGTGTGTATTAGTCGCGTGGATGACGGGTGTATTCCTTAATACCATTCGTGGGGTGGCGTACTTACTTCCCCAACTCTACAAGCTCCTACTTCACTCCTATGTCGAGCCGGCTAGGAAGCTCCTAACATGGGATCACTAGAATTCGCTTGTGCATTAAATACAACCATAAAAACCTTTAGTACGCGTTTGGTTCATGTTTCTTAAGACGTTCAAGCAAGTTACCGAATAGGAAGTTAGCCAGTTTTCTTAAGCCTAACATAGATAAACAATCATCCAATACAACTAACAACACACTAACAACCAATAATCAATAGCTAAGTTTCATTAGATCTAAGCAAACACAAGATAAAATTAGCCTAACATGTTAAACAAAAGACAAGCATAAGATAGAATCAAACAACACATAGACATATTGAATGATTAATTGATAACTTATCTTTCAATGAAACATGGAAGATCTCAAGGCAAAAAGCCCTGAAAAAGTGGCTAAAATCGTCTTAGGGTTTTATCCCAAAATTCCACACACTAAGCTCTCCCTAATGACAAAAGATTAGAAAACTATATATAGATTTTTGGATCTGACGGCGTCACCTTATGCATTGTGACGCCGTCACCTCGCCGCTTTTAGGGTTCCCGGGTGACCTTCTTGACGCCGTCCCTCTTTAGCTCTTCAAAAATCCATTCTGGCCTATCAAGGCTTGACGCCGTCGGATCATGAACGTGACGCCGTCCCCTTATGATTTAAGCCGTGACGCCCTTGATTTAGTTAAAGCGTGACGCCGTCAGAATTCTCATGCTAACTCACTGGCCCGTCATGAGTAAATTTCACATCCAACTTTTCTTGCCAAGGCATGACGCCGTCAAGAGATGATTCTGACGCCGTCAAAGGTAAATTTCAGCCGATTTTGAGACTTTGTCGTATTCTTCACTTTAATGCTCCAAAAACGTCCAAAATGCCTCCTTTTCCAGATTTCTCCTCAAAAGTACCTAAAATGACAAAAGGAACGATTTAGGGCAATATTTGATCAAATAAATACGATTTCGGGCTTAAATGACCCCTTAAAAGCGGTACACTTTTCGCCTCATCAATTATCTTGTCTTCACACCTGATTGTACATCTCCAATCACATTATCTAGGGAGTGGACTTTGTGAATTCTTGTTTGTGGAGTAGAAGGAACTTGATAATTTGATGGAAGATTATTGAAATCCTCCTCACCGTTTGAGAATTCTGCTTCTTTCGTTTCTGAAGGGCCAGCAGCAGAATCATTTGGCCTAGCAGCAGAATCACCAGCAGAAACAATTTTTTGTTCCTAAGTTCCATCTTCTTTCCTTTCATCTTCAACACCTTCTTTAGCTTTGCCAGAAGAAGATTCATCAATTGTTGAAGTTGATTCCACACTTGTACTTGACCATATTGGCATCCAAACATGATCTTGGTTTGTCTCCTTTTCTAACCTTGCCTCATCTGTTGCTTGTGAACCAGAAAAATCATTAGTTTTTGCAACAACAGGCACATAATTCATTTATTTGGTTAGAGATTCAAGATCAAATAGCCACTTTGGTCCTTGACCTTCTACATTGGATTTATCTTCCAAAAACTCCACATGTAGATTTTCCTCTACAATCATAGTTCTTGTGTTGTATACTCTAAATGCTTTGCTATTAAGAGAATATCCAACAAAGAATCCTTCATCTGCTTTACCATCAAATTTTCCTAAATGGTCTAAGGTATTGAGAATTGTCACATGACATCCAAAAGGTCTAAGAAATCCTATTGCAGGAGTTCTACCTCTAAAAAGTTCATATGATGTCTTATTGTGAGGCTGTATAACTAAAACTCTATTTTGGACATAGCAAGCAGTGTTGACTGCTTCAGCCCAAAAAGTTATAGGTAGCTTAGAATTAGCTAACGTAGTTCTAGAAGCTTCAATTAGTGTTCTATTCTTTCTCTCAACAACACCATTCTGTTGTGGTGTTCTAGCAACACTAAATTCTCTCCGAATACCTTTTTGTTTGCAGAAATCATCCATAACTCTATTCTTAAACTCTGTCCCATTATCACATCTAATGACTTTCACTTTCTTATCTACTTGGTTTTCTATCTGTGTAATGAATGTCTTAAGGATGCTTGTAGTCTCATCCTTAGTAGATAGAAAGAAAACCCATATAAATCTGGTATAGTCATCAATTATAACAAGACAATATCTCTTATGCATTATACTACTTACTGAAACAGGTCCAAATAAGTCCATATGAAGCATAGACAATGATTGATTAATAGAGTTAAAAATCTTGGGCTTACAAGTGGCTTTGTGTTGTTTGCCTTTAAGACAAGCAATGCATGTTTGATCATTTTCAAATCTTTTGTGAGGTAAACCTCTTACCAAACCATTCTTAACAATCTGATTTATGGTTTTAAAATTAATATGACCAAGCCTCCTATGCCATTTCATTGATTCATCCAATGTGGCCTTTGCAACAAGACAAGTTAAATCCTTTTTAGGAACAATGTTCTTCATGTCAACACTGTACATATTGCCCTTTCTAGGAATTTTAAGAAGTACTTGACTTTCATCAGGCATCTTAAAATCAGGAGAAAGTACAAGACATTCAGTCTCACAGAAAAGAACATTGTTCTTTTTGTCACACATTTGTGAGACACTAAAAAGATTATAATTTAGCTCTTTTACATAGTACACATCTTCAAAATCTAAATTTCCAGTTTTAATGGTACCTTTACCGGAAATTTTACCACCAACACCTCCTCCAAAGGTAACATAGCCTCCATCTATTGATTGAAAATTTGAGAGATAAGACTTGTTGCCTTTCATGTGCCTTGAACATCCACTATCTGAGTATTCTTGATCCTCTTGTTGATCAATTGAATGTTCCTGCACATAAATGAGAAGTATTAGTTTCTTTTGGGGACCCAAGCCATTACTGACTTGGATCTGCCTCTTGCATCAATGTAATTTAATCTTTTAAGGACAGTTGATGCAACATTGGATTTAAGAATCCAACATGTTGAGGCCTTAACAGCATTTGCCCTGTTTCCCTTAGCAGCAGAATGAACTGATTGCTTAGCAGCAGGAACTGCTAGCTTTTCAGTTCTACCCTTTGGTTTCCAAACTTGTTTTTGAACCACTGCTTTTGTTTGAATGGGCCTTAGAACAGTCTTTGGTGCATGCTTGAAAAACGTTTTTGCACCCTTAGCTGTTGATTTTGGGTTAACAGTCATAAATGGTCGAGCAGCAGGAACAATTAGTCTAGCAGCAGGAACCATTTGTCTACCAGCAGGATCTGTGTTTGAGATAGACTTGTTTGAGACTGTTCTGGGTTTTGTTCTATTAACACTAGAACTAGAGTGAAAATGAGATTTAGGTGTTTGCCTTTTGTGGTTCACTCTATTGTTTTCATACCCAGATACCCAATGGTTGCAGAAAGCTGCAAGATGGTCAAAACTACCACATGTGTAACAAGCTTTGTTATAAAAAGCAAAGTCATCACCTAGTTGATGAGACTTGAGGTTATTCCAATTCCTTTGGTTACCTCTAGGCTTGTTGGTGGTTCTATATTGCTCACAATATCTAACTGGTTGCCTAACATGCTTAATGTTTGATTTAGGCTTATCAGTATTGTGTTTGACTATCTTAGGAACACTTGTTCCTACTTTCTTAACCACTTCAGGTTTAGACATAACCTGTTCTTCTTCATCACTATCAGTTGTACTATCCTCAACAACTATAGCATCTCCTTTCTTAACAATGGACACCTTGTCCTGATAAAGTAAAGTTTTATCTAAACTTTCCTTTACTTTTTCTATCTTAGGATCTTAATGGCCTTAACCATATTCCATTATTGGTTCTTGAAACTCAGCAAAACCTGTGTGTGCTAGGTCAACACCTGGAGGTGAAGGAACACCTCTATATGGTGGAGGAACAGATTTGTATCCTAAACCAGACTTAGCTTTATCAATTACTTGAGCTTCCCAAATCTTATTCATTCCTTCTGAGGCATGAGCTAAAGCATCTACAGTTATCTTAACATTTTCAGTTTTGTTATTGGCTTCAGCTAACTGTTTACTTTGATTAGTAAGTAATTCATCTCTAAATGCTATGCCTCTTTGTAGAGCATTTAAGTCATCAGTAAACCTAGATTCATTGCCTTGAAAGTGTGCAATTTGTCTTTCAAGTATACCTATAGCTCTTTTATGATTACTTAAATTGGCTAAGGCAATAATTAGTTCTTCACGCCTATTATCAGCTTTTCTTTTAAGTTCTTCATTATCTTTAAGAGCAGAACATGATTCAGAACATTTGGTTATGGAATTTACCTCTGAATCAGAGAAGGCCATTAGAGCAGTCTCAGTGGCCACAAGAGCAACATTTGTTGGTGCTTCCTCTTCATCAGCCATGAAGCTCCAGTCATAGTTAACCCCATCTATGGCTAGCATAGCCCTTGGTTCTTCAACTGTGACTTCTTTCTTCTTCTCTTGCCTATACCATGTGCTTCTATTATCCTGCTTCCTTGGGTTTCTACATTCTTTAGCAAAGTGTCCTAACCTGTGACAGTTGAAACACTCTACTTTCTTCTTATCAAACCCAGCAGTTTCATTACCATCAATGGTAATCTGCTTACCAGTTCTCTGCCAGAACTTCTTAGCCCTCATGCTAAGCAAAGCAACCTGCCATTTGATGTCCATTTCTTCCAAATCATTATCATCCAACTGATCAAGATCTTCATGAGTTAGAGGAGAACCACTAGTTTGACTAGACATGAATACATAGAATGCCGGATCTCCAAGTCCAACAACATTCTTCTGTGAACTAGTAGAATGACCACCATAAATAGCAGTAGAAACACTTCCATCTTCATCTACCTCTTCTGATTTACTAATACTAGGAGATGACAAGAGTGCCACATTCCCAGAGCTAGTAATATAGATTCCAGACTTCTTTAGACTTTGTTCAACAATTTTGAAGTTATTGAACAAATCATTGAGTTTCATGGTTTCAATATCTGGCTTGTTCATCTAGACAACCACATGAGTATGGAACTCATCAGGTAGACTTCTCAAAAACTTCATGTTGAGATCTTCCTTTGCTATCTCAACACTCAATACACTTAGCTGACTGACAAGCTTGTGTAATCTAGAAAACAACTTATCAAGAGATTCATTGCTATTTGAACTGAAATTTTCAAATTGTTGTTTCAGCAATGTCTTTTGTGTTTTCTTGGTAGTTTCATTACCACCAAACCATGCACAAATCTCTTCAAAGAGAGTTTTTGCATCTGGATACTTGCTAAAGGATAGCATCTGTTCACCAGGAATGGTCATAAGCAACAAGTTTCTTGCTTTTTGATCATTTCTCTTCTGTATCCTTTCTTCATTTGAAACTGGTCCAGTATTTCTTTGTCTTACTGTTTTGCCATCAATGATAACATCTGAATAACCTAGTGAAAAAGAATCACCATATGTAATGATATCCCAGAGAGTATAATCTTGAGCCATAAAATATTGCTCAATTCTCAACCTCCATAGCTCAAACTCATTTTGTTTGATCATGGGCAACTTTGCAGCAACATTTGTAGCAGTATCCTAAACATCCATTTCTTAAGCTTCTTCTTCTAAATCAATAATACCAGCCTTGCTCTGATACCACTTGTTAGGATTCGACACACGGTTAAGGAGGTTAAACCTTTTTGTACTTTGTGTGTATGATATATTGAGTGAATATGATTAAGAATGCGGAATCTACTTAATCACACTTAGAAGGTTATTTGTGTTATGGAAATGGAACAGTTGTGTTTGTTATATGACAATGAACAATGAATGATTATCACCAAACGATTCAATATTATTAAGATAATAATACGAGTGGTCTTTAGTTATCACTAGGGTTACAACCTTGAATCTTATGTTTCTATATCTTGTGATATTGTTTTTGTTCTTTGTTCTTGAGAGATATATTTTTCACTATGAGTTTTAACACACTTGGACACACACATATATCTCTAGTCTAAGATCTTTCTTTTATATCACAAGAAAGATCTTTTACAATATTGTTAAGTCTAGTCGAACACTTGCTTTGAGAGTGTCAGTCATTAAGATACATCTTGTATCTATGTTTTCAACTTGTTATGTGAATATAACATTATGACTAATCATATGGGGTAAGATATTATCTACCATATTTTGTTAACTAAAATACACATAATATCTTTTCATACTTATCCACTCAGCAGCAAAACGTACATTAGCAGCAACAATGTTAACGCTAGCAGCAGAATCCTTCAGCAGTAGAATGTTAAGCCTAGCAGCAGAATCATTTAACGCTAGCAGCAGAATCACACTTAACGTTTTTCTTTGAATAGAACCCGATATTAAACTTCTTGAATATTTAATTCCTAACAGTATCTCCGCACCTAAAGCACTTCCTATCTACTTTTCCTTTCTTATCATCACGGTCTTTCCAGAAGCATTTCTTTTCTTCTCGAGGTTGTCTAACAAACTTTCCTCATCTTCTGAAGAACTTCTTGAAATCTCTTACGGACATGGCATACTCTTCGTCTTCGCTACCTGAACTAGACTCTTCATCAACACTTGACTCTACCCTAGCTTTTAAGACAATGGACTTTTCTTTTTTTCCTTTAACTATCTCTGAGTCTTTTTCCATCACCATCTCATGAACTTTGAGATTTCCTATAAGTTCGTCAAGTGACATGCTTGAAAGATCCTTGTATTCTTCAATAGCTGTCACCTTTGCTCTCCACTTCGGATGAAGCGCTCTAAGAAATTTCCTGACAAAGTTCTTACTAGAAAAAGAATCGTCAAGTGCTTTAAAAGAAGTAATAATAGTATTAAACCTAGCAAACGCACTATCAATGGTATAATCTTCAGGGATAACAAATTGTTCATATTGTTGAACAAGAAGATCAATTTTGTTATCCTTTACTTGTGAGTTCCCTTGATGAGTGATAATTAAAGATTGCCAAATATCTTTAGCGGTTTTACACATAAATACTCTTGCATATTCTTTCCTAGGTAAAGCATTATAAAGCATCATTTTAGCTTCATTATTTTTGGAAATTAAATAAATGAATGAATGGGTTAGCATCATTTTAGCTTCATTATTTTTGGAAATTAAATAAACGAATGAATGGGTTAGTAATGAAAGAATGAATGAATGTTGTTTATGCTTAAAGTGATAAGTGAACATGAATGAACAGCTTGCTATTTATCGGCAAACTGATAAAACAGTTCACGGATTGGGCGGAACCAAATTAAGGGTTCCATCCGTTATGTTGTTTGGTTCCGCCAGATCCTGACAGCAAATCTTCAAATATCTTTCCAAATCTATCCAAGATATTATCAAATCCAATTCTTTTCTTGAAGATCTTTCCATGATATTCTCAAAATCTTCAAGATATACAAAGATCTCAATATGATGTATGCAATGATGTCATGTATATATTTCCATTTTAAGAATTAAAATTTAAATCATGTAAATGTATATATGAAACATGTATGTAACATGTATGGGCTAGTGATCATGTATGTAGCATGTTATGAGTTTTAAAAGCTTATTACTATATATGTAAAAGACTTTAACTTATATTTATGCTTTGCTAAAGATAAAGTTTATAATTGTCATTAACAAAATATAGCAAAGATCGTAAAATATAAATAACGTTTTTAGGACGATATTTGTATTAACACATTCGTTTAACATCTCGTGTATAACCATATCATCTCGGCTTATTCGTTTAACATCTCGTGTATAACCATATCATCTCGGCTTATTCGTTTAACATCTCATGTACAACAATATCATTTTGGCTCATTCGTTTAACATCTCGTGTATAACTGTAATACCCAAAAATCTAAAACATGCAAAAAGACCAATTTGCCCCTATAATTTTAAATTTTGATTAATAAGCATTTAAAGTACCAAATAAATCCCAAACCTTCGGGAATGAACTAGATATGAATCCAAATAATTTTTGTGACTACATTTTAACATTTAGAAAAGTACAAAATATACAAAATAATTGTTTTGTCCGATTTATATATAATTCGTGTATTATTAAGTATTATTAGTATAAAATAAATTAAATAAATACAAGATAAATGCAAATAAAATTAGGAAATTATCACAATCAGTATTTGAGCTTAATTAGACTTTCTTGGACCGAAATATATGATCCCATATCACTTATACACGTTTTCTATATTTATCCTATATATAATAAAATTCCGAAACCCTAAAAACACTTCACAAAATTCGATCAGCCTCTATTCGACCAAGGAAAATTCATGGGTTATTTTTCTGGTATTCTACAACATCTAAGGAAGCTAGGAAAATCATTTGGAGGGTTGTGGAGTCGTTTGTTTGATCGCTAGAGTTTTTGTTTTGTCGAATTAACTTAATCGAGAGGTATAAATCCTATTATCCCTTTTTCACGTTCGATTGTCCATGTAGTATTTTTCTTATGTTCTTAGGATCATATAAAACCAAAATGAAATATATGAATCGAATCATGCAAGCTAAATAGATCGTAATGATCTTTGAGAGCAAAAACGTACGTAAAATTCAAAACAAGCTATGCGATTTTTCCAGGGGTTGTAATTATTTATTTTGGACCTTATACGAATTATATGATCTAGGAAAAATGCTTGAATGAATTATAGAAGTTTAGTTTGATCGTGGCTAATTATTTTGTAATCGGATCTATGTATATCGAATGAAAGAAAATAAAAAGAAACCCTAGAACGAATTAGGGTTAGGGTTTGGTACTTGAATCTGGACATTAAATGCTAACTAATGATGAGGTAATGATTTTTGAATGATTAGAGGAACTAGGGCTTGTATTTGCATATTAAAAATGTTATACGAATTATAAATAAATAAGGAGGGCTTGTTTTGCCAACTTTGAAACTTAAGGATTATTTTTATAATGTTAATGAGGTCAGTACAAATGTGTAAAAATTATAAGATGAGGTCCTTATGTGTAAAATTTGCAAGATAATGATTTAATTGTTATTTTAAGGTTCGAATTGCAATTTAATTAAGTAGAGGGACTAAAGGTGTAAATTCAGGAAACTTGTGATCATTTTGTGTAAATAATGTTATTAGGGAGGTAATCTAATTTTGGGTAATTATGGGTTTGATGTGTAATTAGAATGAAGTTGTGATGTAAATTGTGATATTTGTAAACTAAAAGGACTAATTATGTAAATAGGTAAAACTTAGAGGTTCAATTCGTGTCATGCATAACTTTGAGAGTATATTCTGTAATCTTGGATATTATAGTGCTTGATGTGTAAATATAAACACGATAGGGGTTAAATTGTAAATTATGTAAATATAGGGTTGTTTTGTAATTAATGTAACTAGAGGGGTATGAATGGTAATTTGTGAAGCTTAAGGGATTAAAGTGTCATTCTGAATAACATGGGTATTTAAATCAGTAACTTAAAGTATTTTCATGATTAGACCTTTGAATTTGGTGAATTTACAATTAAAACCCTAAACTATGAAAACTTGTCATACATAACCCTAGACTCTTGTAACTAGCTAAAATATACCTTAATCCCATAATAAGGCTTGATTAATGACTTAAGCTAAATTGGTGATATTATAATCTTTCTAATTATGGAAACTTGCTAATTCGGGAAACCTGCTAATAAGGAAAGTTACCTAACAAGGAAAGTTACTTAAAATGGAAAGATAACTAAAAACCACTTGTCATTCTGTCTTCTACTCCCTTAGGTTCGAGGAAGGAGTAAGTTGATCCTTGTCATTTGCTATCCTTGTGTTCTGCTAATAAGGTACAGATATTCTGCCCTTCTTGTAAGGTGCCTTCGTTTCTCTTGATTCTTATCTTGATTCGTTTAGGATTCCCAAAGCCATTGCTATGTTCCCTTGTATTGTGAACCTTGGAGTTGAACCTTTGCCTTGATCTTTTGTCTTGAACCCTGCTGCGAACTCTGATAGGAACTTTGACTTGAACCCAAATATGTTGGACATTGTAAAGGGGATGAGAAAACCTTTTTGATTATTTATGAAAACTTTTTAAGAAAACTATTTTTAAAGCTGTCTCTATGAAAAACAGTTTTGAAAGGACCATTTTTACGAAGACCATTTTGTAAGATTATTTTTATAAGAAAACGTTTTAAAGGATTTCGAACCTTTGTCATTTACTTCTGAAATATCTTGACGTGAACCCTTTACCATGAACCTTTGATATTTGGACTTTGACCATGATTCGATGACTTAGACTAGTTGGACCTTTGCTGTGATTTAGACCTTTGACCTTTGACCTTTCAGTTGATACCCGAGCCAAGTTCGTTTCCTAGCCATGAAGGTAACATGGCCGTGTCATTGATGCACCAATGGCATGACTCCAGTGTGTTCGAGTGATGTTACACACCGTCCCTATATTGTTCGTAACGTGCACATTATATTTATTATTTATTATATTATTTTCGAGGGGCGTATGGATGCATCCTAGGTTAGTGTTTGTATTAATGGATATTATATTATATTGTTCGGTGATTGATGTTGTGTGCAATACACGTCTCTCACAAAGTTCGGGAACTGATCATTCTAATTTGATACATGAGGTCACCCCTCATATTATCTAGTGACTTGAGAGGCATCCCCTCTAGATTGCTACAAGGTTACTATATTTGATTTGTTCGGGCTCGTGGAGGATTACTGACTCTTTTATTTCCTTTTCTTTTCATTTCTTTCTTACTTATAATCTTGCCTATGACTTATATATTCCAATGCACTAAATTATACATGTTCGTTTTCATTCGTTTTCGTTTCCGTTTATTATATATCTGTTCACTGGGCTTTTTAAGCTCAGCCGCGTTTCTTTTTTCGCGGCAGGTTTTTAGTTGGAAGCTGGGTATGAGTGGAAAGACTTTTGGACTTAGAAGACCTGGATAGTTATTCTGAAGTAGAGACTATTAGAAGGATTTGCATTCGCAGACTTAGTATTTAGCTTTTGTTTCCTTGTTTGCCTTGTATTTCAGTATTTCATTTGTAACCTTTGAGAACTCTTGTATTACTAATGAATGTATGCTTTGTTTTGATCTGATATGAAACCATTAATGTGATACTTCTACCCTTGCCGGGTTGGGGTGTTACAATTATGGTATCAGAGAGACAGGCTGCGATTCATAATACATTTACCCTTGGCCTGTGTAAGCTAGGACCACTAAGTTTTCCCTGTAGACGCTCGTAAGACAACCTTTGAAAATTTGCTTTAAGATTTCCCTATAGGAACGTAAGTTTTGACCAGTGAGGAATGGGTAGACTATAAGGCGTTTGTTTAGGTATCATTGTTTCCGCATTACTCTAATTCGTGCCTTTGCCTTTAGCTAAGCCTTATAAGAACTTTTGTTTCAGAAGCTAGAAATCTTGCAACCTAAGTTTAGTAACCAAGTAAGTTTGAAATCCCTCGAGAACTACATGGATACCTTGCACCATTTAAGTTTCACTTCCTGATTTGGAATCCCCGTTTCCGATTAGGTTGATAAATGGTTTGATACCTTTCCAACCATCCAGATGGTCATTCAACCAAAATGTGTTTGACACATTCTATAAATTCATTACTCATGACAGATATGAAGTGTATCATCTGATACTACTCAGTTCTGAGTGATCCATTACTACTCCTATGAGATTCCTGACAATTATCACTATTGGTTAGATCCTGTTGATATCTGATATCACTTTTGAAAATCGAAAGCTTATGCTTTGCACCACCTAGGTTTGAAACCTATTTAAATCTTAGGGAAATTGAAAATTTCATAATAATTGCCTGACACTATTAATCCTCATCTTCAGATTTTGACTCTGATCTCTAATCCTTTCATCAATCATTTTGATGCCTCTTCGGGCACTCTGAGAATCTCCATGGCGATGACGTACTTGATGTATTCTCTTTTTGTCTCTTGTTTTTGATAAGTATCTATAAATCTTCCGACACTAGTTGATTTTGTTTCACCCATCTCGGTCCCTACGAGAAGTCTTGTAGTGTTTAACCACGAGTATAAGAATGTTTCCCTCTCAATTTTGAAACGATAAAATTTTCTATGCTAATCTGTCTTTCTTCGGATAGTTAACTTCGATTTTATTCCTTCAAGGAATTGGTTGATTGAGCATTCAAATATTGACAATTTCCCTTCTGTGTCTCATCTTTAACGTTTGCAACAATTTGGAACTCTCTACCATGATTACCGATTGTTAAACTCTCTCCTATCACTATTACTCTGGAGACTCGTGTGTTACTTTCGTGATGGTGAAGTTTTCCTAGAACCCATCTCGTGCACCAATAAATGAACCTTATCTTGAGAGTTACTTGAAACCCTGCGAATTCTGAATATGATTCCTAGTCGAACCACCAAACTTTCCACCGGAGCATGAAGTAGGATTTGACAGGTTACCTAGAGATTTTCTAGTCGCCAAGCGAAGGTGTCTTTCAGATGTGTCCGGGATCAGACCAGTTGATTCGAGCAACCGGGAAGAGCAGCAACCGAAGACCAGGAAGTGAGTTTACCTAAGTGTATATTCTGGGCGTGTTTTAGTTTCGTTCGCGATAAAGAAGGATGGTGACTGGAGATAGCTGAACCGTATTACTGTTAGGAGCCAATATTCATCCTCCTTGAAACGACTACGTGTTTGTTTAATTTCTGAGCGCGAAGTTTTCTTCTGATGAATTAATTTTATTCTTGGAATCGCCTTCTGTATTCGTAAACGACTGCTATGACAGTTAGTGACGCTAATAGTATTAGCTAAAGCTCTGACTGTTTTGTGAATTTGATAAATAATGTTTTTCACGTGAGTACTTGGGCAAATGGTCATTGTATGACTAAATAGTACATTTGGAGACGAGGAAGAGCATGAAAATCATCTTTGCACTTTGTTAGTCATTTGTGCATACTGAAAGATTGATATTTGTCGAGACGACGATGTTCTTAATTGAGGATACCTCTTTAAATTCCGCGAGCTTTGAAAACTATCACCGTGTGGTCAAAACCAACAATATAATGGAGAACTGAAACCCTTTAAACTCTGCCGAAAAACTCTGGAAGATGTTTGCAACTTATGATATCATTGAAGAAAATTAGTGAACAGAGAGAAACAGCTTAGTTTGATTTAGAATGGAGCTTTGGAAAAGTTGGAATAGAAGTTAGCTTCCATACCCTCGGGCAGAACAATTTTGGGATAAATCAGAAAGAGACTTGGTTATACTCCCTTACAGCACAGAAGGTTTCGTATACATTAGGACAACTAGAGACATATCAGAAGAATTACTTCAATACCTGACCTGGAGTTAACAACAAACGGCAGCTACCCTGAAGAGTGAAGATATTCCTTACAAGGTAGAAGTGCTGGCGATGCAGAAGAAGAAATTTAGTCAAGATAGCAAATATGGAGCTGATGAAGACATGCAGTCTAATTTTCCTATTCATCTTGGTTGTACTAAGATGAATTGAGAGCGGAAGCAGACTGGATGATGAAGAGATTCAAAGATCGTGCCAGAAATCCACGCTACTCCATCATATTCCAAGAAGAACTGCAGGAGGCTCGACGAACCAGAGTCAAGTTCCCGATTTTGGTTTCACTTTCCGATTGATGGACAGACGAAGATAGATTAACCGGACTTGAGGAGAGTGGATGTGTTGAATGGACGGAGTTTAGAAACAGACCCTTTATGTTTGGAAGAATTGAATCTATGAAGGCCGAAGTTCTTGGTGACTAATTTTCATTTCCGCTGACCCTCTTAAGTTCGTTATATCGTGATAAGATCCTCTTATGATTTAAGTTTCCTAGAAGCGTTTCTGTTCGTGTTTATTTTCGTATGTTCGAGGATAGCTGTGTTTTTAGGGATTTTGGTGAATTGTGGAAGATGTGATGCTTGTGACGGCGTGTCTCACTTTTACTAGGCAATCTAAGATTTGGATACTCTTGCGAATAGTTTTGTTTTTCCCTCGTGACTAGGGCATTCGATTTTGTTGACCTCGAGATAGTAGAAGTACTAGGTGGATTAAGATAGGTGGTTTTGTTTATGACTTGAGATAAAGTATGACCATCATAAGGGCATATTTATATGATGCCAGTATTATGACGTCTGGCCAACGAGATAATACTTACATCATATAACGTGCACTTGTTGTGGGCATAGGATATCTTGGGGAGTACCTAAGAAGTTTAGAATTTGAATCTCTGTTAGATTATCCGTGATTAGTGAGACTTTAGGTTCATTCTACCTATGCGTAGACTCTACTTTCGTTCATTTGACATCTAGATGAGTTTGGAATCTCGTTTTGCATTCTGTTGACCTTGGCTATAAATCTTGAATTCTTGTAAAACTCTTTACTGTCGATACAATTAATTTGATCTGAAATCTTGTTCGTATTCCATATGAGCTTTCCGAAAGATTCGCCTATCGTCCATTTTATGTTGCATGGACCTTTTGTTCTGAATCAATCTAATTTGTCTTTTTCTGCGGGAATTTGAACCTACTTCGTTTTGATTCGAGTCATGAGAAATAAAGTTATTCCGTTCGTAAAGATTCTTTGGAGGAATCACCCATAGCGTGAGGCTACCTGGGAAACCGAAGAATCGATACGAGCTAGTTATCCACATTTCGTATTTTGATTCGGTGTGTCTTTGTTCGTTTTCCGTTCTATTCTATTTCCGTCTCTTTGCAAATTTCGAGAACGAAAAATTTATTTTAGAGGGGAAGAAGTTGTAATACCCAAAAATCTAAAACATGCAAAAAGACCAATTTGCCCCTATAATTTTAAATTTTGATTAATAAGCATTTAAAGTACCAAATAAATCTCAAACCTTCTGGAATGAACTAGATATGAATCCAAATAATTTTTGTGACTACATTTTAACATTTAGAAAAGTACAAAATATACAAAATAATTGTTTTGTCCGATTTATATATAATTCGTGTATTATTAAGTATTATTAGTATAAATAAATTAAATAAAATACAAGATAAATGCAAATAAAATTAGGAAATTATCACAATCAGTATTTGAGCTTAATTAGACTTTCTTGGACCGAAATATATGATCCCATATCACTTATACACGTTTTCTATATTTATCCTATATATAATAAAATTCCGAAACCCTAAAAACACTTCACAAAATTCGATCAGCCTCTATTCGACCAAGGAAAATTCGTGGGTTATTTTTTTGGTATTCTACAACATCTAAGGAAGCTAGGAAAATCGTTTGGAGGGTTGTGGAGTCGTTCGTTTGATCGCTAGAGTTTTTGTTTTGTCGAATTAACTTAATCGAGAGGTATAAATCCTATTATCCCTTTTTCACGTTCGATTGTCCATGTAGTATTTTTATTATGTTCTTAGGATCATATAAGACCTAAATGAAATATATGAATCGAATCATGCTAGCTAAATAGATCATAATGATTTATGAGAACAAAAACGTACGTAAAATCCAAAACAAGCTATGCGATTTTTCCAGGGGTTGTAATTATTTATTTTGGACCTTATACGAATTATATGATCTGGGAAAAATGCTTGAACGAATTATATAAGTTTAGTTTGATCGTGGCTAATTATTTTGTAATCGGATCTATGTATATCGAATGAAAGAAAATAAAAAGAAACCCTAGAACGAATTAGGGTTAGGGTTTGGTACTTGAATCTGGACATTAAATGCTAACTAATGATGAGGTAATGATTGTTGAATGATTAGAGGAACTAGGGCTTGTATTTGCATATTAAAAATGTTATACGAATTGTAAATAAATAAGGAGGGCTTGTTTTGCCAACTTTGAAACTTAAGGATTATTTTTATAATGTTAATGAGGTCAGTACAAATGTGTAAAAATTATAAGATGAGGTCCTTATGTGTAAAATTTGCAAGATAATGATTTAATTGTTATTTTAGGGTTCGAATTGCAATTTAATTAAGTAGAGGGACTAAAGGTGTAAATTCAGGAAACTTGTGATCATTTTGTGTAAATAATGTTATTAGGGAGGTAATCTAATTTTGGGTAATTATGGGTTTGATGTGTAATTAGAATGAAGTTGTGATGTAAATTGGGATATTTGTAAACTAAAAGGACTAATTATGTAAATAGGTAAAACTTAGAGGTTCAATTCGTGTCATGCATAACTTTGAGAGTATATTCTGTAATCTTGGATATTATAGTGCTTGATGTGTAAATATAAACACGATAGGGGTTAAATTGTAAATTATGTAAATATAGGGTTGTTTTGTAATTAATGTAACTAGAGGGGTATGAATGGTAATTTGTGAAGCTTAAGGGATTAAAGTGTCATTCTGAATAACATGGGTATTTAAATCAGTAACTTAAAGTATTTTCATGATTAGACCTTTGAATTTGGTGAATTTACAATTAAAACCCTAAACTATGAAAACTTGTCATACATAACCCTAGACTCTTGTAACTAGCTAAAATATACCTTAATCCCATAATAAAGCTTGATTAATGACTTAAGCTAAATTGGTGATATTATAATCTTTCTAATTATGAAAACTTGCTAATTCGGGAAACCTGCTAATAAGGAAAGTTACCTAACAAGGAAAGTTACTTAAAATGGAAAGATAACTAAAAACCACTTGTCATTCTGTCTTCTACTCCCTTAGGTTCGAGGAAGGAGTAAGTTGATCCTTGTCATTTGCTATCCTTGTGTTCTGCTAATAAGGTACAGATATTCTGCCCTTCTTGTAAGGTGCCTTCGTTTCTCTTGATTCTTATCTTGATTCGTTTAGGATTCCCAAAGCCATTGCTATGTTCCCTTGTATTGTGAACCTTGGAGTTGAACCTTTGCCTTGATCTTTTGTCTTGAACCCTGCTGCGAACTCTGATAGGAACTTTGACTTGAACCCAAATATGTTGGACATTGTAAAGGGGATGAGAAAACCTTTTTGATTATTTATGAAAACTTTTTAAGAAAACTATTTTTAAAGCTGTCTCTATGAAAAACAGTTTTGAAAGGACCATTTTTACGAAGACCATTTTGTAAGATTATTTTTATAAGAAAACGTTTTAAAGGATTTCGAACCTTTGTCATTTACTTCTGAAATATCTTGACGTGAACCCTTTACCATGAACCTTTGATATTTGGACTTTGACCATGATTCGATGACTTAGACTAGTTGGACCTTTGCTGTGATTTAGACCTTTGACCTTTCAGTTGATACCCGAGCCAAGTTCGTTTCCTAGCCATGAAGGTAACATGGCCGTGTCATTGATGCACCAATGGCATGACTCCAGTGTGTTCGAGTGATGTTAACACACCGTCCCTATATTGTTCGTAACGTGCACATTATATTTATTATTTATTATATTATTGTTCGAGGGGCGTATGGATGCATCCTAGGTTAGTGTTTGTATTAATGGATATTATATTATATTGTTCGGTGATTGATGTTGTGTGCAATACACGTCTCTCACAAAGTTCGGGAACTGATCATTCCAATTTGATACAT
This sequence comes from Artemisia tridentata subsp. tridentata, assembly GCA_021014915.2. Taxonomy (NCBI): domain Eukaryota; kingdom Viridiplantae; phylum Streptophyta; class Magnoliopsida; order Asterales; family Asteraceae; genus Artemisia; species Artemisia tridentata. Next base: position 190,826,284 of record CP139504.1, read on the forward strand.
GAGGTCACCCCTCATATTATCTAGTGACTTGAGAGGCATCCCCTCTAGATTGCTACAAGGTTACTATATTTGATTTGTTCGGGCTCGTGGAGGATTACTGACTCTTTTATTTCCTTTTCTTTTCATTTCTTTCTTACTTATAATCTTGCCTATGACTTATATATTCCAATGCACTAAATTATACATGTTCGTTTTCATTCGTTTTTGTTTCCGTTTATTATATATCTGTTCACTGGGCTTTTTAAGCTCAGCCGCGTTTCTTTTTTCGCGGCAGGTTTTTAGTTGGAAGCTGGATATGAGTGGAAAGACTTTTGGACTTAGAAGACCTGGATAGTTATTCTGAAGTAGAGACTCTTAGAAGGATTTGCATTCGCAGACTTAGTATTTAGCTTTTGTTTCCTTGTTAGCCTTGTATTTCAGTATTTCATTTGTAACATTTGAGAACTCTTGTATTACTAATGAATGTATGCTTTGTTTTGATCTGATATGAAACCATTAATGTGATACTTCTACCCTTGCCGGGTTGGGGTGTTACAATAACCATATCATCTCGACTCATTTGTTTAACATCTCGTGTATAACCATATCATCTCGGCTCATTCGTTTAACATCTCATGTACAACCATATCATCTCGGTTCATTCGTTTAATATCTCGTGTACAACCATATCATCTCGACTCATTCGTTTAACATCTAATGTATAACCATATCATCTCGGCTCATTCGTTTAACATATCGTGTATAACCATATCATCTCGGCTTATTCGTTTAACTTCTCGTGTACAACCATATCATCTCGGCTTATTCGTTTAACATCTTATGTACAACCATATCATACCGACTCATTTGTTTAACTTAGTTAAAATTGATGTAAATTAAGTATAAATGACTTAACTTAGTTAAAAATGATGTAAATAATTTTAAAAAGTTTTAAATCAATTAAAGATGATTTACAAAATATTTAAATTAAATTTAAACAATTTAATAGTGATTTAACTTAATTAAAATGTTTTAAAAATAATTTTAAATGATTTAAATTAAGTACAAATGATTTAACTTTCTTGGGTAAAAGTGATGTAAATAATTTTAAAAAAGTTTTAAATTAATTTAAGTTGATTTAGAAAAATTTTAATTAAATTTAAAAGATTTAATATTAATTTGAGTTAGTTAAAATAATATAAAAGAGTTTTTTTTTTTTTTTTTTTTTTTGGGCGAGGATATGTCCCCGCCGAAAAATTTCCCAAAAAAAAATTGTTTTTCCTTCTTCGTATTTACTTTATCCCGCCAAAGATTTTATTTTTTTTGGCGATTAATAAAACCTTTTAGCGGGGACATGTCCCGCCAAAAGGCAAATTATCTTTTAGCGGGGACATGTCCCCGCGCCGAATGTAATCGCCAAAACCTCACCTTCATTATTAACAGATGTGCTTTACACTTAGTAAATCTGCTGCTGCTACCATCGACTTCCTCTCGACCACAGCACGACCATCTCCACCAACACCACTAATCACCACCACAGCACCACCATCTCACCACAGCACCATCATCGCCACAACATAAACCCACCCTCGCACCACTGTGCACTACCATCTCACCACAGCACCATCATCTCCACCACATAACACCTCTCCTCATTTAATTCTTTCTTTCTTCCTTTATCCCTCTCGTTTACAAAACCCAGGTGATAATTTTTGTTAATTTATTGATTTTTGTTATTTTTTTATATATGTTAATTTTTGTTAATTTTTTATATATGTGTATTATGTTTTTTGTTATTTTAAAAATTTTTTTTGTTAATTTTTTTTGGTACAGTTGCTGCTGAGAGCCGAAGCCGAGAACCGAAGCTGGGACTACAGGTTTATAGTGATTAATTTGTGTTTATTTTATTTTGTGTTTATGTTTGTACCGGGGACATGTCGTCGCCAAAAGTTTATAGTCATTAATTTGTGTTTATGGTTTTTTTAGCTCCTTGTTGAGATCGAGACCGCCTGTTCACACCGAGACCACAACACAGCCTTGACCACCGAGACCGAGCCGACTCCAACCGTGTACCACAGCCGTGACAAAAGTATGTTTTTTTTATCCAATTTGTGTTATAATAAGTGGCGCTCAAAATAATTGTCTGATGCGTAGTATAATGATATATAATATTTGTGATTTGAAAAGGAATGTGAATGTTACGTTATTGTCTAATGCGCTGAATTTAGGTAGTTGTGATCCGGTTTATGAGACACTACGCCGTTTTGTTGCTTATCCTAATGTTATAGCCTCTAGGATTGAGGATTGGTGCATAAGAAGTTAAGAACACACATTGGTCATTGTTTACTCGATATAACATTAGCATTCACACATTGGTCATTTGTATAGCTCCTAGCGAGATCAACTCCACCAAAAGGAGTCACACCAGGTGTGTATGCTGCTGCGGGTGTAGCCCCACCAGGTGTCACACTACCCATAGTTGCTGGTGTCTCGTCCCATCTTGACCTTTGACGGTTCGGGGTCGGTGTAGCCATGCCAGACAGCTTAGGTGTGGCATCTCACGCCATACCAGCTGGTGTAGCACCTGGTGTGACACCACCTGCCGGGGTGGCATCTAAATCAGTCACATGACCAGGTGTAGGAGTTTCATCCCATCTATATTTTTGAGATAATGAAGGAGTCGCATCGCATCTTAAGTTGTGTCGTTTTACCGCTGTTGCAACTTAATAGTTAGATCTGTCGGTTTTTGCCTGTAGATTTTGCAAAATAGTGTTAGGTCCTGGGGTGTATATGTATCTTTAGTAGCAGAAGCAGAAATCAAGCCAAAAGACAATTAAACAAGGGGAATGGCAACCACTTCAGGGGAAAAAACACTCTGAAAAAATGGAGATTATGATGTAGTGAAAAGTCACACTAGTCCGTAACAAGTTAACTGCCCCCATAAACTAAAGAATGACCAAACAAATTAGAACCTAAAACTAATACGTATATAATTAGAATAGACAGGTCAAAGAAATTTGGCTGCTCCGGACCTCATCCGTTTTCTACTTTAAGCTCCATTCATTTTCTTACATTACATAAGGTTCTAACTCTCAGAAATTTGGCTTAGGTTTGTAATGTCCAAATCTTAAAATGATGCTTAGAGTATATATGATTTGAGATTTAGTTGGAAATATAAATGGCTTATAGCATAGATTATATCTATACATGAAATTTGAGAAATATGTGTCTCTTTTAAATGAAAACCCGATGCGATGACGTACACCACTCTAACACCTTTGAGCAGCCTCTGTCAGCTACAATCTGGTGGAAATTCATTAGAGCGTTGCTACACATTCTTACATTTTCATACTAAAAATCCTCTTACACTAACAATAATATTATATAGGTTTTTCCCACTCATTCTCTTTCTGCATCCGAACCGTCAGTTCTACCACTTGTCAGGATCCTATGAGTAGGACACTTTGTAGAATGATAATGTACGAATGTTTAGCATTTTCCATTCCATAAATATGCCCAAAAAAAAAAATTGTGTCCACAACGAAGTCAAAATATTTGCAAATTCCCAATTTGTTTATGTGCGACCGTATTTAAAATGCGACACGTGGCACGACTAAAAGTACCGTTTTAATTACTCTCTAATCATTTGGTGACCCACTTGTTATATTTTGAATGGGGTCGCACAACCGCCGGTCGAGCACTTATATTTTGTCTTACCCAAAATTCTTGACTATGTTGTGGACTTACTGTCAAAAGTCGGCATATTTATGGAATTAGCTCTACAATCTTTACCCATTTACCTAGAAATAATTTCAACAAATTGTGGCTTAAGATATACGTTATACATGCAAAAACGACATTTTAAAAATAAATCTTCTTGCAAATTTTGTTTTCATTACAATGTTAAAATCAAAATTAAACCCCAAATTACGTCCCGAACTTTATATAGCCATATTATAAATACTGTTTCAGGATCAGCATGAGGAACAATCTCGTATTTGAACCAATCTCGTGTTAGTTGACTATGATGGTGTCATAAGTTTTAATTTGGATGATGTAATGGTGCCTGACGAGCATCGGAGCATTAATTGTACAATTCACGCTTCACAAGTTATGAAAAAAATAATACGGAGTAGTCGTAGCTTATAAGGCTACTCGCAGTCGATCGATCACCATGACCGGTCGACCGATATTTTGTTCGGTCATCCACACTGTGAGCAAAATGTGAATATCTGTCGAGTGTCACGATTTTCAAGAGATCGATCTAAATAACGACCGATAATTTGCACACACAAAATTTCAAAAAATGTATCCGTTTGATATTAAAAAAAAATAATAAATAAAAATAAAAAACTTTACCACTTTACAACCTTATAAATAACAACCTCAAACACACTTCTAAATACACAATTTCAAACAACATTTCTATCAATACCTTCAAACACATTTTTTTAATTGTGTCTTATGAGCTATTTTTTGGTTATTCGTCTTCCGACGATGATGAAGAAGTTATGAGTGAGTTTACGGAGTTTGCTTAGAATCTGATTTGATCGACTCATCTACACATAAAATCTGATTTGATCGAACACATTTGGAGAAATCGTAGAAATCAAGTCAATAAATAGAATGAAGACGAAGACGCAAGTGACAATTACGATGATGATGAAGAATTTTTGTAATATTTTTAATGTTATTTGAATAATTTACGTAATGTTTTTAATGTTTATTTGAATAATTTATGTAATGTTTTTATTTTTAATGAATTTTAAATTTGTTTGTTTAACATATTTGAATTAAAATAATAATAATAATAAATAAATAAATAATAAAAAAATAAAATTAACTTGGTCACCGACTGGCAATTTAGTCGTATTTAGTCATCGTAGAGAGAAAACTGATGTGACAGGGTCATGCTGGGTCACGACTATGCCCCGCCTAAGATGACATTTTCAAAGACTTTTTTTTTTTTTTTTTTTTTTTGTGAATAGCCATTTTCAAGATTTATTAGCAAGTGAAATTACGGATCCATCCCTGAACATACTTTAGGGTTGTGTTATTAAGCCCCATACTCTACTTTTTACCTCTCTCACCCCTGCCCCTACTGTATTTGTCAGTATAACACAGTTTTTATCAGTTTCTGTTTCGTATATTTTGACAGTTTAATACTTTTGACTTGTTAAACTTTATGTTTTCTGTTTCGTACTTTTAGTTTCATAGTTTTATAACGAAAACATTATTAATTTTTTTTTAACAAAAATAAAAATAAAAATAAAAATTCAAGGTGAGTATTGGTAATGTTTAAAGGGGTTTACCAATATCTCATCCCATTTAACTTTTGTATTGCTGTTTGAACACTACCAATGCATTGTCTTTTAGTTTTGGTTTGTCCGATAGCGCTGGAAAATAATTCTTGCCGCTCTATATTTAAAAGATAAGAGTAATTATAAATAAAATGTTTAAAGCTTTTGTCGAACATTAACATCGGTTTAATCATGAATAATTGTATATCATTAACATAGTATTGCCTCGAAATTACTCACTTAACGTAAATGTTGATTGTTAAGTGAGATGAGTTTATCAATTAATCACTTAGATTTTGTAAACTTTCTTCATCTCCAACTTACATGTTTTGGATCAAATTAAATTTGAAATTCAATTAAAAAAATACACTTATTAACACCGCGTTTGATTGCTATGAGGTTTTACCTCTTCCTCTTTGTTGCGCCACTTCTTGATAAGAGGTATAAAACGATTTTAAGAAAAGAGAAAGATTGTTTGTTTACAACCTCTTGTTGTTCTTCAAGAGAAATGCATAAATCCACAGTCACCAAATTTTTGTTCATCTCCAAACCCACAACTGATTCCAGAGGCCGTCAGACTTACAAATGGGTCGTCGGAAGTGACAAATGGTTCGGCGGAAGTGACAGAACGTCGTCGGAGGCAGCAAATGGGGTTTTCCTCATATGCGAAGCGGAAAAAAGGAGTGGGATTATTCCCCAAAGGCGAAGGTTCGAGGAAGACATAATGCCCGCTTGGATGTCACTGCACGACTCGAACCACTAACTACTAACTAGCCGTTCTAAAAAAAAATGCAACATAAGACAATATAATCAAATAGATGGAATCAATGGAGTGGTTTGTGAACATGATAATCTTAAGGGATGTTTGGTACGAGGGAATCGCAAATGATGGAATTGCGCCAGAGAATGGAAATGGGAAGAAAGGGAATATGCGTAACAAAGGGGATTGATTCTGGTGTTTGGTGCAAACCGAGAATCTACATAAAAAAAATGATTTCTCCTGTTTGTTTATCATGCAACCGAATGAAAATGTGCTTGGACACATTGATGACAGTTCTTGTTTATTTGTGCTCCATCTCTCTTTATTTTTTTTCAAATTGCAATCCCAGTACGTTCTAGGGATGAGCATGGGTCTGGAACCGGAACTGGAACCGGTGGAACCGAGAACCGAATTTTGTGAAAAGTAGGAACCGATAACCGAACCGAATATAGTTTTTGGTTCCAATTCCGGTTCCGGTTCTTTGGATATACCCGGATAGAAACAGCTTTTCTGTAAAAAAAAAAAAAATAAAAAAAAAAATAATAATAATTATTTTTTTAAGCATTTGCAACCATTTCCATTTAAACCAATAACAATTAACAACTAAAATATAAACTCAAATAAGAACTTCAACATCATCCTAATTAATTTGTGTTCTCGACTTTCTCATCCAATCTTGGGTGCAAATCAAAGCTTCCACAATTGGCTTCGACAAACGATATGTATAAGGATCTAGTACACGTCTAAACGTACTAAACGCCGTTTCGGATGCCACGGTTGATGATAGTTGTTCATGTCAATTTTGAATGTTGAATGATCTTGGAATGTTATTAGGTTTAGATTAATTATTGATTTGTGGATATTTCAATGAATTAAAGATTAGGGTTTAAAATGTTTGGCTTAATTTTTCCTGAAAGTAGGCTAGTAGGGTTTTTTTCATTGCATTGATATGTATGATTTGAGACTTTGAGTATGAGAAGTAAAAAAAATTACATGTTTTTATATAGTATTGGATATTTGGTTCCGGAACTGAGAACCGGTGGAACCGAACCGAACCGAACCGACCCAAGAGCCAAAAAATCTCAAAATCAAGAACCGGAACTGGAACCTTCGGTTCTGGTTCCAGTTCGGTTCGTCTTGGTTTCTGTGCGGTTCTTGGTCCGATCCGGTTCTTTGGTTCTTTTGGTCATCCCTAGTATGTTCTATGAAATTTTCTAACGAACGTTACATAAAGATGATCTATTACATAAAAAATATTATGATGAAACTAGGAAGAAGACTAATCTGCAAAAGTTTCTTAATTTTGTTGATGATCATAACAAAGGACAAAGTATAAAAAATTCAAAACTGAGAAAAATTACAACCATAAACAAAGCATGTAAATTCATTTTTGTATCATCATTTTTGTAAATTCATCTATGGGAATATGAGCTGGGCTAAATAAGAATGTGAAAACAAAGAAGAATTAAAAAAAAAAAAAAAAAAAAAAAAGTTAAATCAATGATGAACAACAATAATAATGATAATATAATGAATATGGAAAATTATTTCTCGAACAAGCCACGAATAGAGATTAAGAGCAACAATATTGAAAAATATATCAATCACTTAGAGAGCAAATAGGGCTAGGATCTAAAACAACTTATATATTAGGCTAATAATTCGTAGTTTGCACACTCCATATTGTGCTATAAAGAATTGTACATTTGCTATATACAGCTTCTTCAATTTGTACATTGGACTGTGCAAATAAAAAAAAGAGTAAATTACACCGTTAGTCTCTAAACTTATGCCGGATTTCATACGACATCTAAAAACGCGAATTGTTGCCTTTTTGGTCTAGGATCACGAAAATATTACGCTGCGAGTCCAAAAATCTAATGCTCGTTAGTTTTGCAAGTTATCTATGTCCTCACGTGTGCTGCACATGAGGGCAGTTTGGTCCGAATATTTTGTTTTGGCCGGTTCTATTGTCATGGCTACTGTGCATGGGTACTTTAGCTAATCTACTTTTTGTACTTTTCTCTCTTTTTTTTTTTCGTCCAAAGTATTGTACATTATTGCTTTGACTTTTTTAATATATTTTGTACTTGTATATTATTTTATTCACACACACACGACACACATTCCTTTCTTTCTATACTTGGTTTTGTTCAATTAGCCCCCAGTACGCAATCCTCTATTAGTCAGTGGCAAATGTCTAAAGGTAAACAAATTTCTTATGTTTTGTATACTTTATTTTAAGATAAATTAGTTACAAAGCTTATTATTTGTTTAAACCCTTTTATGCAACCAGAATCTGCAAAAAATGTGGTGGTAAAGGAAACATTTGCGGCAAAAGAGGTGGTGGTAGAGGAAACATTTGATCAAACATAAGAGGAAGCTATTTATCAAGAAATATATTATGAAGAAGCAACTGAATTTCCTGGAAATGTCAATGCTGATGGATGGCTTACTGAGGAACATGAACATTAACTTAAATTAGATGAAGAGGCTTTAAGGGAAACTTTAGAAGAAGGGGCAAGGGCTAAAAAAGAGTTGGATGAAGAATTGAAGAAAGAACGAGAGTATGACTTGATGTTGTTGCGTGAATTTGGTATCATTCCATATGATTTAGATTCAGATTATTATTCAGATTAATATGTAATTTGAATTTTTGAATAACAATTAAGTTTCAGTTATGTTCTACTGCTAGTGTGTTAAATAACAATTACAGTTATGTTGGTCTATGGTAGCCTTTGTCCAAGTTGTTAACATAGAAGGGAAAAAAATGAACAAAAATAAATAGTTTCAAAGCATAAATAAAAAAAAACAAAAAAAACAAACAGATTGTTAAAAAATCCATTGTTAAAAAAAAAGAGCATATATAAACTACATGTTACCAACAAAAATGTTACAAACATTGTTAAAATGAGAAAAAAAAAATAAAAAAATAACCACACACGCATTAAATAAATGGCATAAGTATAGAAAAAAGAAAAAAAATAAAGCGGGTTAGTACAAGTGGAGACATGACACGCCCCAACAGTTTGCAGACATTCTCGAAGATGGTATCAAGCTTCATTGAGAAGTTTAGTCCAAGTGTCACTTAAGTCAACAGATGCATTAAAGAAATACCCCCACTTGGCCACGTGCACACTCCCTCAATTGGTTTCCAACTAATTTACTTAGATTCCAACTATGGAAAGTAGATAGTTTATATAAATTGCATGACTAGTCCAAATGTTATGCACACACAAACTCTAAAAGTTGGGTAACGTACATGTGTCAGTTAGATAAAGTTACTTGTAAATTTCTTTTTTCAATTTAACTTTGGGGACTAAATAGGTAATATATGAAAGACTGTAATGATTAAGCTTGATCAAATCAAAGAACGAGAGCCGTATATCTATACTTGCTATCTCAATGCATGTCAGAGAGTGAAACAATGTTCGACGCTTTACATAGGCACTTAACCTTTACATTTACCCCCACACTTCACATTCACTCTCTATAAAAAAAACTCTACGTGTTATTTTAAGAAGCAAACCCTTTTTCCCAAAAAACAAAAAGTCAAGAAATGGCCCCCAAAAGAGTTCTACCATGCAATCGACTTAATGAACTGGTGTGACAACTCGTATTTTTAGGTCATATTTTCTTAACTTTAAAATTTTACTATTCATCCTCGAAAAAGTTACTATTCACTAGCGTAGTTTTTACTATTAACTATTTTCCGAAAATTTATTTTTTCAAGTATTATTTACGCGTAACTTTAAGAGCTAAATCGCGTAACTGAGAAACATCATTTTGTGCACGACCAATAGACTAGAGTTAGTCTACATATCATCAGCATCATTATTTACATGTTAGGTCAAACGCGTGTTTGCATTGTTATTTGTTTATATTTATTAGATAAATATAAACGCTTTTACACGATTTTTATTCATGAATAATATACCCGACACTCCCAACAATAGTTCTAATATATTTTTACACTCAATACAATGTTACAAAAATTCAATTATTATTTTACCCGGTATTTTGAGTTCATTTATTATATATATTCATAAGTATATATACTTACGATAAATTAAATAATTATGAAACGATAATTATTTAAACACCCGATACTTATACAAAATACATTTTTATAATTTTTATAACTTCATTACACTTTATTTTGTTTCGCTAAAATTTATTTCTAGCTAACTTAACCCCTAAATAATAATATCTAATTTTACTTAACATAATATCTAGATATTTTGCAAACACAAAGACAAGATCATTATTTAGCCACCCAAGCCCCCTCCTCCCCATAAATGCAGCAGCCCCCCCCTCCTTTTCCCTATTTTTGTCTAACATGTTCCCCTATTTTCCTCCTTTAACCAAAATTACCAATTTACCCTTCAAATATTTACCAAAATACCCTAATTCCTTCCTATAAATAGCAAGCTAAATTCCCTTTATTTTACACTTGCAATATCTCTCTAAAATCTCTAAAAAAAATTCTGCCATGGAGTGAAGAACAAGAAGAAAATGTGATTTTTGCTTAAAAGTACTTATTTGGTGCTTATTCGAGTTTATAAACTAGTTACAAAAGGTTTTGGAGTTATACTCGAGTTCTATTGTTCTAGTTGTTGTTGTTTTTTTTTTTTTTTTTTTTTTTTTTTTTTTTTTTTTTTTTTTTAATCACACATCCATCATATACAAGTAAGTCTAAAAATAATTTTTATACCTTTCATATTGTATTTTATGCATTTATTATGCATGTTTATGCATTTATTAAGTTTAAATCTTCATTTAAACTCATTTAGCTACATATATCACCTATCCTCATGTTTGTGAATTTTTATGATGAAAACAAGTAAAAATATATTCTGCAAAATTATTTGGATCAGAGAAATGTGTATTTTCAAGCCTTGGATCATTTGGTGTGGTTTATAAAGTTTATTGCTTAATACATGTTTATATAAGTCTATAATTGTTTTTCTAGATTTTTTTGTCATTTTTACTAGATCTACATTTTTATTGAGAGGATCAAACACTGAGGATGTAACTCTTTTATAATGTGTTTAGGATACTTTGAGGTTATATTTTCAAGTATGCGGAATCTGCTTAACAACACTTAGAAGAATTTGTTTGATGTAACAGTAACTAGACAATGAGTAATGAACACAGAGATTAACTTCAAACGATTCAATATTATTAGCAAATAATATGAGTGATCTCAATATCACTAGGGTTACAAAGACCTTGAATCTTAACAAAACTTATATCAAAAGTATATAACCTAGGACCTCCTTTTATACACACAAGGAGTCCTTTACAAGATAAGTATCTACCCGTATAATTCTAACTAATTGTGATATACATACAATCTTTACCATACTTATCTTTTACACGTTTCCTAAAACCTTATCCTGCAGCAGTACCTTATTTAATATACTAGCAGTACTAACTTGACAGTTTGTACTGTTAGTTATTCTTCAACAATCTTCAGTATTACACTAGCAGTTTGTACTGTTAGTGTAATCTTCCAGCAATACTAATCTTCAATCATTTAGCTCCCAACAATCCTCCCCTAAACTTGTGATTTACCCAAAATCATCAAGTTTTCTGAATTAAATGCATACCTTGTGAGGATTGTGAAGATTCTTCCAAACACTACATTGTCAACCTTAGTCTTCTGGCTTTCATTTCTTCATGTAGTTGGAATATCTTTCTTATCAACTCTCTTGCCATCTCTGAATCTTCTTCAACTTTGAGTCTTGATGCAAGCATGATCATTAGTTCATTTGCTCTAAGTGGATAATCTTTCTCAACAAACATATAAATCTCCACTCCTGCTTTAGTAGATACTCTGTGCACTCCACAATTATCAAATAGTCTCCATGTGGTGGCAAAGTGATAAAATTCAGACCTCCATATTGCGTCACCTGAGTCTGGTTCATACAGTCTTTTTAACTCTACCCATAGCTCTTTATCTTTATCATCAGTAGGATCTGTGGTCATGAATCTCTCTTGAATTAAGCTCCAAAGCTTATCCAAATCATCTCTGTCAAAAGCTTTAACCATGTCTTCAAAGAACTTGTAGACTTCAAATTCTCCTCCTACTCTAATAATTTTCCATCCCTTGATCATTCCATCTGAATAAACTTCCCAATCAATGATGGGATGTTTGGCTTGAATGGGATCAACATTTAGAGCTTCTGGAATTACCACCATCATTCCTTGGATCTGTTCATCAGTCAATTTTTCTACTACCTTTTCTTCCTCTGCTGATTCTTCTTGAACTGTTTCTTCTTCAATTCTTTGTTTCTTGGATTCTCCTGATTCCTCTGCTGCTCTTTTCTCTCTTCTTCCTTCACTTGTTTCTAGATCACCTCTCAGGAACATCTGCATTCTTTTATGAGTATCAATGTAGATCCTTTCAATTTCTTCAAAAAATCTTCCCTTGAAGTGATGTTCTTTCCAGGTATCTTGGTGCTTCAGATAAGTCTTCATATAGCTTAAATGCTCTTTTCTAGTTGGAGTTTTCTTCTGAGCAGCTTTCTTCTTGCTTTGGCTTTTTCTGATCTGCTCCAAAAGGTCATTAACAGCCTGTTCTTGTTCTTCTTGTGTATACTGTAACCTTTCCTCCTCTTGTAACTTTGCAGCTAACTCCTTATCAGCAAGAATCTGAGCAGCTCTTTCTTCTTCTTCAGTCTGAAACTTGTGCTCAACCATGATTTTTGTCAATCTTTCTTCTTCAGCTGCCCTTGCTAACTCTTCTTCATGAAATCTTTGAGCTAACTCCTCATCTAGAGCAATCTGAGCTTGGCTCTTCTTGGTGATCTTGATCTCTTTGGTCTTCTTGTGTATATTGTACTAGCAGTACCTTGAGAACCACCAGTACCTTCTTCTGGAATACTATCAGTACCATGTATAGCACTACCAGTACCATCTGTCATTCCACCAGTACCTTGATCCATTTGATCATCTTGCCTCCCCTGAGTATCAAACTCTTCTTGGACCAAAGAAACATGAGGATCTTCATCTAATTCAGTTATCTTCCTCCCCTGTTTGGAAGATTCCTCACCTTGACCATCACTTTGACCATCTGATGAACTGGATGTAGAAGATGAACTCACCAAATGTGCTGACCTTTTTCTTTGAAGTGTCTTAACCTTCTGCTCTAGCTTCTTGACCTTCAACACAAGCTAAGTATAAACTTTTCCAAACAACTTCTTGTGGGTGGTGAGCTCAGCCTCCAAAGTTGTAACCTTGTCAGACAAGTGGGTACACAAATCCGTCAATTCTTTAAGTGTCTTACTGCCCTCAGTACTTCCTGATGTGTGACCTTCAGGGAGAGGTGCATCATGGGGCATAGACTCATAGTCCACCACATGGTGAGCTTCTGAGCCACCCAATATTTCCGGTTGGCTTGGGATTCCACCAATAGTACTGGGTTCAAAGGAACTTGGTACTGTTGGTGTTGCCATAGGTTGGGTCTTATTGATGTTACTTCTGTCCCGCCAGCTTCTAAGCCTGAGACAGTTGAAGCAGCCCTTCCTATACTGACAAAGTCAGCCTCATCTGCTACATGGGGAGGGGCAGGGTCTCCGTGCTGAGGAACAACAGAGCCCACTCTGGATGAATACCTATCTGGTGATGAGGTGGGTTGTGAGGCTGATTGTTCTGATGTTGTGGGTGTGTGTTGGGAGTCAACTGGGCTTGTTGATCCTTCACCCTGTACCTGTAGTATTGAATCAAATAATGGAACTTCTTCCCCACTGTACCCTTTTGAGGCCATCCACATATTACTGAAAAGTTTTTGGGTAAGTTTGGGTGTTTGATAAACATTTTTGTGAGGAAGAAGCTGATGTATCCTCATGTTCAAAATAGTTTGAATGAACCTGGGATACATCAAAAGCTTTGATTTGCTATCAACATTTTTCACCATTCCTTCAAATATGAGTTTTGAAAAGTTGAAAGTTCTGTCAGTAGCTAAGCATATGAGAGCAGTTGCAATATTGCTACTGAACTGTTCCCATGAGGTTTTCTTAGGACTGAGACAGTGAAGGATAGTGTGTATTAAAAACCTCCATTGTGGGGCAAAACAACATTTTTGAAACAGTTAAAGATTGTGATTGGATGTTGTACCCCATTCTGGTTAAAGTTTCAAAAATTTCAGTATTTGCCATGACACTAATACCATTGTCATCATTCAGGTGGAGATGCCTCCTGAGTGATGATTCAGTATGAGTGATAGATTTGCCATCTACTGTGGCATATAACTCTTTGTCTCCATTGTCAAATGTTCTGACAGTAGCAGTTTGCCAAAACTCTTTGATTTGGGAGACATAGATAGTGGGATTTAATGTTAAAGAATACCTTATGTGGGAAGCATTTAAAAAATCCACTGTCTGATGGAATTGTGTATTATCCTCAGCTTTTTCCAAATATGCGACCATGTTTTGCTTGTCAACAAAAGATAGAGATGCCATTATTTGTCAGTAAAAGTGAGATTTGACTGCTGGGATTAGAGTAATTTTAGGTTAGAAAGTAGATGAAGAAAGTGAATTGAGATATTATGAAAGACTTATAAGGGTTTCTATTCGACCGACTTCAATTAAAAGATAACTTTTGATTGAAGAAAGATGAATATAATAGATTAAAAGTAAAAATATCCAAAAAGGAAACCCTTAAGATAAGATATTGATCAGTAAAAATCTCAACAAACTCTTAACGGCTATTTTCAAAAAGCTGTTATTTCGCACCAGTACCAACAGTTATCCAGCAGTACAAACTTAAGCCTACCAGTACTAACTTTATGCCTGGTAGTACTAACTTTTTGGAAAAATTTTGACTTAGCAGTATGAACTCAATTTTGATTAAAAACCATACTGCTTACCACCATTTTGAAGGGATTAAGTGTAAAGACAGACACTTAATCATGATTTCGGTTTAATGCAACCTCTGGTTGTGTGAGAATCAATGATTTCAGTTATAAATAACTGCCTGTGATCAGATAAAATCATTCAAAGAGCTTTCTTGACAGGGTTTCCAGCTCGTGGCAGGTGTTGCCTCTAACACAAATGTGTTAGATTCACGTTTACTCGCTCTTCTCCCTACCAGATGTCCTTGGACTAACACATTATACAAAAGGTATAAAATGGTAGAGAGTGAGTTAGATCAGTTACTATCTGACTAACTATGCCATCAATTTCAATGTAAAACATCATAATAAGATTTCAAGAAAGAGATTTTAAAGAATCAATTAACTCAGGTATAAAACCTATGTTATTGGATCCCCAAATTCTGTCCATCATCAATCTATCATGTCAGCAACTATTTCACCATTTGCTGATCACACAATGCACTAGTAATTTCTTTGTGCCCAAACGATCCATACCTGCAATAGTTAGTCCAAAACCAAGAAAACAAATGGCAAAGCATTTGCTGCATAGCAGTATTAACATATGACTAACAGTTCTAACAAACAGTCCAAATTTGTACGAACAGTACAAATTATACATAGCAGTACCTATTGACAAGCCTAGCAGTACAAATCCAATTTAATGTACAAAAATACACATATTAAAAACTTTAAGGGTTAAGCATTTCAATACTTGCTGCCAAGTATTGAAACCTTCCAACATCAAAGGCTTTTGTGAGAAAATCTGCAAAGTTTTGATCAGTATCAATTTTAACCACTTGAACTAATTTTTTTTAATGCAGTCTCTTATAAAATGATGCCTAATTTCTATGTGTTTTGTTTTAGAATGTTGCACTGGATTTTTAATAATGCATATTGTACTGCTATTGTCAATATATATCATAGTATTCATAAAATTATACCAATAGTCAAGCAGTTGATTTTGAATCCAAAGCACTTGACCACAACAGCTTGCAGCAGCTACATACTCAGCTTCAGTTGTTGAAGTTGCCACAACTGTTTGCTTCTTACATTGCCATGATATGAGTCTGCAACCAAGGAACTGACAACCACCAGTTGTTGATTTCCTATCCAGACTTGCACCATCATAATCTCTGTCTGAATATGCCACCAAATCAAAAGGTGATTCCCTAAGATACCAATGACCCAACTTAGGTTGACCCTTAAGGTACTTAAAGATCCTCTTGACAGCAATTAAATGGGGAGCATTGGGATTCACTTGAAACCTTGCACAGGCACACACTGCAAACATGATATCTGGTCTTGATGAAGTAAGGTACATCAAGGACCCTATCATTGATCTGTAGGTGTGTACATCAACACTTTCTCCATCAGCATCTTTAAGCAAAGGTTTCTATGGATCAACAGGTGTGCTTGCCACTTTAGCTTCAGTAAATTGAAATTTCCTTAGAATCTCAGTAACATTTTTATCCTGACTGATAAATATGCCTTCAGTTGATTGCTTCACTTGCAACCCCAAAAAGAAGGTAAGTTCCCCCATGGAACTCATTTGAAACTTATCATGCATAAGTTTCTCAAATTCCAAGCACATCTCCTTCCTTGTGGATTCAAATATAATATCATCCACATAAACCTGTACCAGCAAGGTATCCTTCTTGTTCTTCTTGATGAATAGAGTCTAATCAATCTTGCCCCTTTGGAATCCATTTTCTAACAAGTAGGAAGCCAATGTTTCATACCAGGCCCTTGGAGCTTGATGTAGGCCATACAGAGCTTTCACCACCTTGTACACCTTGTCAGGATGTTCTGGATCAACAAAACCTGGAGGTTGAGAGACATACACCTCCTATTCAATAGTACCATACAGAAAGGCACTCTTAACATCCATTTGGTAAACAGTAAAGCCCATGAAAGAAGCATAAGCTAAGAACAGTCTTATGACTTCAATCCTAGCTATAGGTGCAAAGACTTCTTCATAGTCTATTCCTTCTTCTTGGGTATACCCCTGGGCTACAAGTCTTGCCTTGTTTTTTTTTATCACAATCCCCCTTTCATCTCTCTTGTTTCTGAAAACCCATTTGGTTCTATTTACCCTCATATCCTTGGGTAAATCCGCTAGTACCCAAACCTTCTGAATCTTGAATTGGAGAAGCTCCTCTTGCATGGCTTCTACCCAGCTTGAGTCTTCTAAGGCTTTAAGGACATTTTTGGGCTTAGATTGTGAAAGGAAACACACAAACAAACATGTGTTGGCATCTTCATGTTTCTTTTCTTCATAAACAGCACTAAGAAAGCCTTGTTGATTTGAAGTCATGGTCTGTCTTCTTGTCTTCACACCAGACTGTATGTCTCCAATTACATTGTCTAAGGAGTAATCTTTGTGTATCCTTGTGTGTGGAGTTGTGGGAACTGGATAGGTGGGTGGTAGATTGTTGATATCCACCTCATCTTTTGAGAAATCAGCAGTATAAGTATCTGATGGGCCAGCAGTATGAACATTTTGCCCAGTAGTACTAACTTGGGGCTCAACTGTACTGATCCGCCTGAAAACGTATATATAAATATAAACAGTCTCAGAACGAATACACGTGAATAATTACAAATCACCCTTTTGTGAAAAAGGATACTTGCAAAAACTCACGTTCGTGTGTAGTGTGTAGACAGGTAAGTAATTACCCGAATCGTTTCCCAACGAGGTGTGAATGGGCAACTGTGAAAAGCTAGGATTAGAGTGACTGATGTGATTGGATATTTTTGATTTTGCTTGTTTAATAATTCTAAATAACAATTTAAAAACAGATATGCACAAGAAAATTAAACGCGAATAAAATTAAACTAAAACGCGTAACGGAAAAGCTAAAATGGGACTAAAAAGTAAAATTTATGAAATTAAAACTTAAAAATGTAAAATGACTTAAAACTTATTTAAAAACTTAAATTATATTTTTTTATACTTTTTATTTAATTATTATTAATTATTTATTATTTAATTACTTATTAAACTATTTAAATTTATAAAAAATACTAAATGAACAAAGAAAATTCTAAAACTTTTTCTAAAAATATTATAAGATGAAGAGAAACTAAGAAAATTATAAAAATGAAAATTACTTAATTAAAATTTAAAAAGATAAATTCTATTAAATAGAAGCTATCACTATTTTTCTATTTTTGGTTTTTCTTAAGGTATAAAAATAAGATTATATTTTTCCTAGATTAAAAATGACAAAATAAAATTAAAAAAATTGGATTTATATTTTTCTGATTAATATTCTATTTATTATGATTTAATTACTATTATAAACTAATTAAAAAGATTAAAAATATCAAAACTATTCAGAAAATTATGAAACTTTACAGATAAATCTAAAATATTATTAAAAAGCTAGGAAAAATAAAATGAAAAGTTTAATAAGCCTGGAGAGCTGATTTGGGCAGATAAGCAGTTTGCTAATAAGCTAAAAATAAGCTAATAAGCTCAAAACTCAACCAATTGATCAGAACAGGATTAATACATTATTAGAAGCACAAAAAAACTAAAAAACTACAAATAAGCACTATGAATTAACAAGATAAGCAGATGAGCAGTAGAGGATTCAAGACAGAAACTCAGACAAATGGCCAAATTGAAGGGCAATTTAAGCACTTAAATAAGCTACTAAGATTCCAACTAATGGGGGAAAAAGTTACCCTATACTACTGGCTACATGAAAACACTAAAAGCCCTATGACTACAACCCTAATTGGACTCCTAATTGAAGGCTAGATCAGGTGGTGAAACCTGAGGTTGCTGTGGTTGGGGTCTGAGTATGCAGAAAAATTTGCAGAAGTGTGCACAAGGGTTTTGGGCTATATGATACTAACTAATTGGTCTAAGTGGAACCTAAAGAAACCAAGAACAAGGTCAGAATAGGCCTTGAGCTTATTCTAGCTTATTTGATCTCACTGGGTCTGAAATGAACACAAGGCAGTCAAAACTGCATTTTCTAACTAATAGGCTGAAAGTAACTTGGTAATAGCTTATTTAGGACTGCTAAAAGCTAGCTCAAAGTTGAGCTTGTGACCAATCTACAGTAACTACTACTTTTGGCCAATGAAACAGTCTAAACCAAACACCCCTTAATGGGTGTTGTTTGGGATTTTTGAACTGAACATGGGTATTTTGAGTACTGATTTGAACAATAATTGTACTTGTAAGTATAATAAGCTATGAAACTGACTTGTGACTGAAAAATAGAGCAATATAATTAAGCTAACTTATAAAGGCTATTTTTGGCTTTTCTAAATTTTTTAAGGTGAAATCAAACAAGGGCTATTAAAACTGATAGAAACTGAATGAAATAAGTTTGTGAACTACTGATAAGCTAATATTTATAATAACAAGCTATTAATAAGCTACTTAACAGTGAATTGAGAATTTAAGCTAAAAATGAGAACAAGCTTACAACTGAGAGGTTAAGAAACAGGATAGCACTAGATCAGAACTGAACTTGGAATGTCACTTACCAAGTTTAGACCCCATTCCAGCTTAATCACAACTGCTTAACAACACCAGAACTGCTTATTTGACCACTTTGACTTTTCTTGACTTTTCTTGAATTAGAACAGATAATCACTAAATAAACTTACAAAAAGCTAAGAAAAGCTTTCATAAGCTTATAGTAAGGGTGTTTATGGCTTTTGGTTGGTTCTTAATAGCTAAACAACTAAATACGAATTACAGAGAAGATGGAAACTTGAACTTTCATTATAACTGAAATAGAGTACAATACAGAAGTAAATTACAACATAATACTTGAAACAAACTGGAATTTATAACAAAAAACCTTAATTAAAACTGAAATAACATTTATCTATTTTCTACACTACTTTTGGTCTTAAAACTACTGAAAACTCTTCTCTTTGTCTTCTCTTCCTTTTATAGCAATCCCAATTGACTTTTTGACTAATTCCGAGCTAATCCCACCCATTTAATTGCTTTGAAGTGATCTCAGCCATCCATGGCATTTTTGGCGGGAAAACAGGACATGTGGGATTTTGGCTTATACTGAGCATGTGGGGGTGTAAGGGTGTGAGAGACTCTTATTGGAGGAGGGGGGTGGTGGATTGTCAGGGTTTAGAGGTGAGGTGATGGGGGAAGTAGAGGACATGGTTTTGATTTTTGGCGGTTTGGTGGTTTAGTGGGAAGAAGACGGGTCAAACTAAAGTTTGACCCTGGGATATTTTAGCAAAGGGTGTGGGCCGGGTTTATATATAAAGGGATTGGGCTTGGTTTATGGTTTTGGGTTGTAACTGGGTAAATGGGTTTAGTTATTTAGGATTGGATTTGGATTTTAGGGGTTAGTGTTGGATCCGGATTTTGGTTAGTTAAACAAGGACCATTTTTGTAATTTTGGATTTTTAAGGGGTTGATAGTGTAATATTTCCAAAGTTATCACAAGGGTATTTCTTGCCAAATGTGAACAGTACAAGGGCATAAAACATAATTTTCCATTTTAAAACACCCGGGGACTAATATTGACATTTTTCAAACTTGGGGGACCAAAGTTGTAATTTTGCAAACTTGAACCTTAAAGGACTAATCTTGACAACTTATGAATCCCCAAGGACCTTTGATGATATTTAACATGTTTTGAATAACCAGGGACTAGTTCTGCCAATTTGTGAAACTTCAGGGACTGAAAATGACAATTATGCAAACTTTGTTCGTTTTTCACTTGTTTTCAATCTTTTTGTTCCTGAATCATATAAAAACACTTTTTATGATAATTTATGTATTATTTGACTTTTCAAAGCATTTTTGGCTGTTTATGTGGGTTTGAACAAGGTAAATATATGTGTATTTAGACACATATCAAATCCCCCACACTAAACTATTGCTAGTCCCTAGTAATCTTTTATGAAAATTTAATGGATTTTATCTCTTTACCAAAAGCCATTACTACTGGAGTAGCCAATGTTTTAGTATGTGATACTTTGGTACAATGATAACCAAATGATTTTGAGCAAATCATCAGCTGTCAACGGTTTTGATTTGTCTTTACCAAAAGCCGTTTGCTTCTGGACTAGCCAACTCTTAGATAAATTACAACTATTATCTTTGGTGAGCTGATTACCAATCATGGTTTTTCTACTGCCTTAACCACAAGCAATAACCTTGCGGGCTAGCCAACTCTTCACTTATAAAGATATGGTGAGTCGAAAACCATACAATTTTTGGCAAATTGCAAGCCATAAACGGATTTGATACATCTTTACCAAGAGCCGTTTGCTCTCGGATTAGCCAATCCTTATGTGGGTTAGACATGGCGGACTGATAACCATTTATTGCGTTCTAAGTGAGAAAAAAAATTTAAAATTTTGGCCAAAATTGGGGTACTGGGGCACTAAAAGGTACATATGTGAACAAATTCGCCAGAATTCCCCCCCACACTTAGAACTGAATATTGCCCTCAATATTCAAAGTACCGGTTGTTAAACCAACACTTAGAACGTGAAAAGGAAATACTAATAGCCATTTTTTTTTTTTTTTTTTTTTTTTTTGATATACAACAGCAGGGGCAACTCCCCCACACTAGGTGGTAGAACAGAGAAAGAAAACAGAGACACGGGTGAAAACCCATGTTTTGCTAATGTTTTTGTTCACCGAGTCACTAGCTTGACTCGACCCCGAATTAATTGGTTCTTGGGGAAGCAAGTGGAACAAAAATTCTCCATCGGACTTTCTATCAAGATGTTTGGATAAACACTGAAGTACCTGAAAGTTCCACTCCGATGAGATATACACAGAGATCCGGCCCATAAATGATAAATGAAAATGCCGGGATCAAAGATAGTGTCTTCATTCCCTAAGGAGTGAAGAACAGGAGAAGTCACCTTGTAGGTGAAGAAAAGAAAGAAAGTCATGATAAAAATCATGATTAATTCATCCTCATCAGAAGGAGAATTCATGATTTCTGGATCATGAATCTCATCATTTAAGCTCATTTGATCAAGACATATTCTGGGTGGGAGGGATGGGAGTTTGATATCAAGCAAATTCTCAGTGTTGAGAATATTTCCCTCAGGGGCACACAAAACATCTTTGTCAAGATCAAAGTGGAAGTTATCATACTCCAGCGGAGATATGATATGAGTGAGTTCACTGGAGAACTCCTCAAAGGTGAATGAGTCAATATCGGGGAGAGAATTATGAGAATGAGAAGTGGTATTGCCACTAATTTTCTCTCCCATCTGATCAAAATAGAAAGCTTCCATTTCCGGAATAGAATCATCGGAAAATATGTCACTATCCTTTATGGGGATAGGAGATGAAATGGATTTTTCTTTGAAAGCCTCGATTTTAGAAATGAGAAGATTAACATTTAATAATGTTTCACGAAGAGTTTCGTCTTTGATTATTTCTTCATCATTCTCTTCTTCTAAGCTGACAAGCTCAGAAGGTAATTCCTCAACATAATCGATGTCCTCACAAAATAAAGAATCATCATTACTTGAAGTATAATCATCGTCAGAATTGGAAAATATCTCAACATGATCATGTGAAATGTCAAGAGGAGGCAAATCATACATATTATCAGAGATACCCTCGGACTTACTTGGGATTGGGACAAGGTTTTCAGCACTAGACTTTATGAATTCGTCCGATTCCTTTTCAGGAATAGTGCTAATATGCTCATCCCCCATAATAAGAGAGTCTTTGGGGTCCAAAGCTGGAAAGAACGATGGGATTGTAATAGACTGATGGAGTTGAGAAATGATGCCTCCCAAAGGAACAATACTCTCCTCGTCGTCCTCCTCATCAATATTGCTAGCATAAATGGCTTTCATTTGTTCGTCGGCTAGCAATTCTGCAATAGTCTTGTCTTCCTGCCTTTTCTGGACAGGTGTAATTGCAGCTGATGAATTCTCGCAACCTCCGCACATAGAATCATCATCATCGTCATCGTAAATGAAAGTTTGACGATATTTGGAACTTATCCTAGCTGTTTGTTCTTCTTCAGCTAGAAGCTCTCCAATGGTTTTCTGATGATGATCTTCTTGGGTATTTTTAACAGCCAAATCATTAAGTGTATCCATCATATTTTGGAGTTTTTGAGATACACTTTCAAAAGATTTTTCAAAAGGAGATGGCTGAGGTTGAATCATTTGATACTGTGGAGGCTGGTCATGACAAGAATAGTCGTAATTGTTAAAAGGGACATGCTCATAGACAAGCGGGGACCTTGTTTGACAATCGGATTCATAATGTGGACCACCACAGTACTCACAACAATACATTTGCTGTAACTGATTCGGTGAATCATATGGATATTGGTCATACCTGAAGTTTTGATTACATGGATCTTGTTCATAGACAGATGTATTTCCTGCTTGACAATCAAAACTTGGGTGAGGACCTCCACAATATTCACAAGGATCATTTGGCATATTTTGAAATGATATATCATTGAAGTTTTGATTAGACGGCTCTTGCCAAAATGACTCCTGAGAAGGGGTACTGAAATCGTTGTGAAAATCTGGATAATCAAGTGTGGCTGGCTGATAAGTGCAAAAACATTGCTTACACTGTGAATCATCCCCCAACGGATTTTCACACATACAACAATTAAGCTGAGTGAGTGAAGATGGCTGGGGCTGTGGAGAATGTTTGGAAAAAGAATCCAGAGGTGGGACAAGTAGTGTGCTCTGAGAGCTAGGAATTTCTACCACTTCCGTTATGGTCTCTGGTTCTTGTTCTTGATAAACGTGAAGAGTAGGCAAGTCGTTCTTTTTAGTCACCATTCTAAGCTCTGCACGTTCTCTTGACAAACTTTTAACCGTAAATTGTGACAGGTCTGGATTAATTCTTGACTATTTGCCATTAATAGCATGTATCTTGGGCTGTGAAGGGCAGTCGGAAGAACTTTGAGAATCATTGATGGAATTAAGCACTCTTTTGAGGGCTTCTTTACACCAATAACAAGATCCACAATCCTTTGGTATGTGCTCTCCACACAGCTCACACGCACACTTTGAACAACGAAGGCTGTCAATCAACGGGCTTTCACAATTCAAACATTTGTACCCGAGAGACGCCATAGAAGAGAGGGTATACGAAGTTTAGAATCAAATGGATAGAGGGTAAAGGGATAAAGAATCAAAAAGGGTGAGAGGGAAAAGATGAATATTTTTGGGTTTTTTTGGTTTTTCCAATCAAAACAAGATCAAAGCACAACACAAGGAACTTAAACCTTAAATCAACCAGCGTACGGTAGCTCTCTGACTGAAAAACGCACAGAGTGGCGGAGAAGCAAAGGTGGGCAATATGCTCCTTAAAAACCCGCTTCTTTCAGTTCGACAATTTAATGTCAAACTATCCTTAAACCTCCGTTATAGTTTGTTTATCAATCAAAGGTGAGACGAATTCGCAAGCGACACAAAGGCAAGTTTTAATCTTAGGTTTGGGAACTTATTATGGTCGTACCCCCAGTTAAGTAGTACTCTGTCTTGGTTCTCGATGGTAATTTTTATTGTTTGTTTATTTAAAGAAACGGAAAATGTTTTTGGGTTTTTAATTTTTATATGATAATAATAATAATAATGTATATAGAAAAGAAAAGAAAATATTTTTTTGTATTTTATATTGTTTTTGGGAAATAGGAACTTCTAGAAGAAGGATCTTGAATCACTAATCGCTAAAATTCTTCACAATAGTCGCAGCACACCTCCCCGGCAGCGGCGCCAAAATTTGATCCGTCTGAAAACGTATATATAAATATAAACAGTCTCAGAACGAATACACGTGAATAATTACAAATCACCCTTTTGTGAAAAAGGATACTTGCAAAAACTCACGTTCGTGTGTAGTGTGTAGACAGGTAAGTAATTACCCGAATCGTTTCCCAACGAGGTGTGAATGGGCAACTGTGAAAAGCTAGGATTAGAGTGACTGATGTGATTGGATATTTTTGATTTTGCTTGTTTAATAATTCTAAATAACAATTTAAAAACAGATATGCACAAGAAAATTAAACGCGAATAAAATTAAACTAAAACGCGTAACGGAAAAGCTAAAATGGGACTAAAAAGTAAAATTTATGAAATTAAAACTTAAAAATGTAAAATGACTTAAAACTTATTTAAAAACTTAAATTATATTTTTTTATACTTTTTATTTAATTATTATTAATTATTTATTATTTAATTACTTATTAAACTATTTAAATTTATAAAAAATACTAAATGAACAAAGAAAATTCTAAAACTTTTTCTAAAAATATTATAAGATGAAGAGAAACTAAGAAAATTATAAAAATGAAAATTACTTAATTAAAATTTAAAAAGATAAATTCTATTAAATAGAAGCTATCACTATTTTTCTATTTTTGGTTTTTCTTAAGGTCTAAAAATAAGATTATATTTTTCCTAGATTAAAAATGACAAAATAAAATTATGAAAATTGGATTTATATTTTTCTGATTAATATTCTATTTATTATGATTTAATTACTATTATAAACTAATTAAAAAGATTAAAAATATCAAAACTATTCAGAAAATTTTGAAACTTTACAGATAAA
Organism: Artemisia tridentata subsp. tridentata; assembly: GCA_021014915.2. Classification (NCBI taxonomy): domain Eukaryota; kingdom Viridiplantae; phylum Streptophyta; class Magnoliopsida; order Asterales; family Asteraceae; genus Artemisia; species Artemisia tridentata. Next base: position 190,851,762 of record CP139504.1, read on the forward strand.
TCTAAAATATTATTAAAAAGCTAGGAAAAATAAAATGAAAAGTTTAATAAGCCTGGAGAGCTGATTTGGGCAGATAAGCAGTTTGCTAATAAGCTAAAAATAAGCTAATAAGCTCAAAACTCAACCAATTGCTCAGAACAGGCTTAATACATTATTAGAAGCACAAAACAACTAAAAAACTACAAATAAGCACTATGAATTAACAAGATAAGCAGATGAGCAGTAGAGGATTCAAGACAGAAACTCAGACAAATGGCCAAATTGAAGGGCAATTTAAGCACTTAAATAAGCTACTAAGATTCCAACTAATGGGGGCAAAAGTTACCCTATACTACTGGCTACATGAAAACACTAAAAGCCCTATGACTACAACCCTAATTGGACTCCAATTGAAGGCTAGATCAGGTGGTGAAACCTGAGGTTGCTGTGGTTGGGGTCTGAGTATGCAGAAAAATTTGCAGAAGTGTGCACAAGGGTTTTGGGCTATATGATACTAACTAATTGGTCTAAGTGGAACCTAAAGAAACCAAGAACAAGGTCAGAATAGGCCTTGAGCTTATTCTAGCTTATTTGATCTCACTGGGTCTGAAATGAACACAAGGCAGTCAAAACTGCATTTTCTAACTAATAGGCTGAAAGTAACTTGGTAATAGCTTATTTAGGACTGCTAAAAGCTAGCTCAAAGTTGAGCTTGTGACCAATCTACAGTAACTACTACTTTTGGCCAATGAAACAGTCTAAACCAAACACCCCTTAATGGGTGCTGTTTGGGATTTTTGAACTGAACATGGGTATTTTGAGTACTGATTTGAACAATAATTGTACTTGTAAGTATAATAAGCTATGAAACTGACTTGTGACTGAAAAATAGAGCAATATAATTAAGCTAACTTATAAAGGCTATTTTTGGCTTTTCTAAATTTTTTAAGGTGAAATCAAACAAGGGCTATTAAAACTGATAGAAACTGAATGAAATAAGTTTGTGAACTACTGATAAGCTAATATTTATAATAACAAGCTATTAATAAGCTACTTAACAGTGAATTGAGAATTTAAGCTAAAAATGAGAACAAGCTTACAACTGAGAGGTTAAGAAACAGGATAGCACTAGATCAGAACTGAACTTGGAATGTCACTTACCAAGTTTAGACCCCATTCCAGCTTAATCACAACTGCTTAACAACACCAGAACTGCTTATTTGACCACTTTGACTTTTCTTGACTTTTCTTGAATTAGAACAGATAATCACTAAATAAACTTACAAAAAGCTAAGAAAAGCTTTCATAAGCTTATAGTAAGGGTGTTTATGGCTTTTGGTTGGTTCTTAATAGCTAAACAACTAAATACGAATTACAGAGAAGATGGAAACTTGAACTTTCATTATAACTGAAATAGAGTACAATACAGAAGTAAATTACAACATAATACTTGAAACAAACTGGAATTTATAACAAAAAACCTTAATTAAAACTGAAATAACATTTATCTATTTTCTACACTACTTTTGGTCTTAAAACTACTGACAACTCTTCTCTTTGTCTTCTCTTCCTTTTATAGCAATCCCAATTGACTTTTTGACTAATTCCGAGCTAATCCCACCCATTTAATTGCTTTGAAGTGATCTCAGCCATCCATGGCATTTTTGGCGGGAAAACAGGACATGTGGGATTTTGGCTTATACTGAGCATGTGGGGGTGTAAGGGTGTGAGAGACTCTTATTGGAGGAGGGGGGTGGTGGATTGTCAGGGTTTAGAGGTGAGGTGATGGGGGAAGTAGAGGACATGGTTTTGATTTTTGGCGGTTTGGTGGTTTAGTGGGAAGAAGACGGGTCAAACTAAAGTTTGACCCTGGGATATTTTAGCAAAGGGTGTGGGCCGGGTTTATATATAAAGGGATTGGGCTTGGTTTATGGTTTTGGGTTGTAACTGGGTAAATGGGTTTAGTTATTTAGGATTGGATTTGGATTTTAGGGGTTAGTGTTGGATCCGGATTTTGGTTAGTTAAACAAGGACCATTTTTGTAATTTTGGATTTTTAAGGGGTTGATAGTGTAATATTTCCAAAGTTATCACAAGGGTATTTCTTGCCAAATGTGAATAGTACAAGGGCATAAAACATAATTTTCCATTTTAAAACACCCGGGGACTAATATTGACATTTTTCAAACTTGGGGGACCAAAGTTGTAATTTTTCAAACTTGAACCTTAAAGGACTAATCTTGACAACTTATGAATCCCCAAGGACCTTTGATGATATTTAACATGTTTTGAATAACCAGGGACTAGTTCTGCCAATTTGTGAAACTTCAGGGACTGAAAATGACAATTATGCAAACTTTGTTCGTTTTTCACTTGTTTTCAATCTTTTTATTCCTAAATCATATAAAAACACTTTTTATGATAATTTCTGTATTATTTGACTTTTCAAAGCATTTTTGGCTGTTTATGTGGGTTTGAATAAGGTAAATATATGTGTATTTAGACACATATCATGTACAATCTCCATTGGTACTGTTTTCTTGATTCTCTTGATCTTCAGCTCCTTCTTTATTGTTTCCATCTTCAAAACCTTCTTTGTCTTCATCAGTAGAAGGCTCACCATTCTTTGAAGATGAATCCACATTGTTCCATATTGGCATCAATATATGATCTTGATCTTTCTCTTTTCCTAAGCTTGCTTCATTTGTTGCAATATCATCTTCTGAACCTGTAAAATCATTAGAAAAGGTTCCTGCAACAACTGGCACATAATTCATTGATTGGGTTAGAGTATCAAGGTCAAATAGCCATTTAGGAATTTCACCTGCAACATTAGATTTATTTTCTAGAAACTGAACATGTAGGTTTTCCTATACTTTTCTTGTTCTTGTGTTGTATACTCTTAAGGCTTTGCTATTTAGTGAGTACCTAACCAAGAAACCTTCATCAGATTTATCATCAAATTTGCCTAGATGGTCTAAGGTATTCAGAATAGTTACATGACACCTAAATGGTCTTAGAAAACCTAAAGCAGGTGTTCTACCCCTGAACAGCTCATATGGTGTCTTGTTGTGAGGTTTAACTACCAAAACCCTGTTCTGCACATAACAAGCAGTATTAACTGCTTCAGCCCAAAAAGTGATAGGCAGCTTAGAGTCAGCTAACATGGTTCTAGCAGCTTCTATTAGTGTTCTATTTCTCCTTTCAGCAACCCCATTCTACTGAGGAGTTCTAGCTACACTAAACTCTCTTCTAATACCTTTTTCCTTACAGAACTTATCCATAACTCTATTTTTGAACTCTGTCCCATTGTCACACCTGATGACTTTTACTTTCTTATCCACTAAGTTCTCTATCTCAGTTATAAATGTCTTAAGAATGTTAGGTGTCTCATCCTTAGATCCTAAAAAGAAAACCCATGTGAATCTACTATAGTCATCAGTAACTACAAGATAGTACCTTTTATGCATAATACTACTCACAGATGTAGGGCCAAACAAATCCATATGTAGCATAAACAAAGGTTGAGTAATAGAGTTTTGGGTCTTGGGCTTACAAGAAGCCTTGTGTTGTTTGCCTTTGAGACAGGCAACACAAGTCTGGTCATTTTCAAAACGTTTTTGAGGCAAGCCTCTTACCAAACCTTCTTTAACAATTTTATTTATGAGTTTAAAATTGACATGACCAAGTCTTCTATGCCATAACATGGACTCATCCAATGTGGCTTTTGCAACAAGACAAGTAAGAGCCTCTTTAGGAACAATCTTCTTTATATCAACACTGTACATGTTGCCCTTTCTTGGAACTTTAAGTAGAACCTGACTTTCATCAGGCAGCTTAAAGTCTGGGGAACGCACAAGACATTCAGTTTCAGTAAAAATGTGAGAAATGGTAAATTTTCACTAATACTTAATTTATATCTGTCCATTTATTGTGACTAAATCACCAGACTAGGCATTTACATGGTTATCACGGAAAACAGAACCCGCACATTAAAACATGATATTAAATTCCACCAATAACAGTGAATTTTCCCATCTCACATTTTACCAAATATAATGTAAAAATAAAAAAAATAAAAAAGAAAAAGAAAAAAGAAGGGAAGTTATCTCATTTTTACTCAGAATAACACCACACGCGTACCGAGTTCTCAACAGTAATAAATCAAAACTCATAAATTATTGTAAATTCATAAAACCCTAAATTCATTCAAGTATTATATAAACGTCTCTAAAAATCCATTCCTCCATATTTATATCGGTTCCAGGAAGGACCCGAGTTCAGCCCAGTTCAGCGAGACGCAGCTATAATTTACCCAATCCTTAAATAAATTCTGTCCTTATATACTTATAATAAATATTCCACACTCACACAAATATCAAAAATCCTGTCTTCCCCTAGGTCTCTTTTGTCCGCCCCTCTCCTTCCCTAAAAACCATATACGACCCATCACTATCCACCATCTCTGCCATCTCTTCTTTTTGACCTAAACGCTCCCACTCGTTTTCACTAGCCTTGAAATCCCCAAGTCAAACCTAGAAAGTTACACAAGAAGGAGAAATAGAACTCGAATGGAAGTATTATTCCTCCTAAATCCGAAAGTAGTGATGGAGTTACTCTCCATGTTCTTCTTTTTAAACCAATATTCCAATGGAAATCGAATCACACCTCCACAACTTCACTCAAAGTTTCTGAGAAGATTTAGATCACTCAAGGAAGAACAAGGGATTGTGGTGATAGTGGTTCGTTTTGGGATAGTTGGGTTGCCGGATTGATGTCTTATTCATCATCTCTCGAATCATTGTAAGGCTATAAGCTTGTATTCAAATCTTTCAAATCTATTCATATCATTTTAGGTTGTTTTTATTTATTTTGGATCGAATGGATGATTTAGGATGTTGGAGTTTAGTGATTTTCGGATATTAATTATTGTCAAGAAGTAATTGTTGTTCTTATTAAATTTTAGAAGTTGTTGTTATTGTTTCGTGAGGTGTAGGTTCGGTAAAACTAGAAAATCATGTTTGGATTGTTGAAAATTCATCCTTAGTTTCGCAGCAACCAAATGAACCTTTAGGGAACCTATGTCGAATTAAGCCTAGTGATTTTGTAATGAGGAGATTGGGTACTAGAGCCGTTCGAAATGACAAGCTCTTTCGGTTTAGGAATGTTGTTTAGGATGGGGGATATAATGGTCATCCTTTAGTCGAATTAAACCACCCAAACAAGGTGTTTGGATGGTGGTCTTAGGCTGGGAACAACCACCCTTCACAGGGGAGGTCTTAACCCAAAGCGTTGTCGAGTTAGACTCACCCAGGCAGCCTGCATGGAGGTGAGCTAGCCGTGGGTTAAAAACTCAATTTAAGCAAAGAATATTTGCTTCTTAACCCTCCCCGAGATACACTATAGGAACCTAAGAATGAGAAGACATGAACTAAGGGGTGTACCCTTGATTCGAGTCTTGAATGCACCCCGTCCTGGCCCAAGGATGAACCCCAATCGGGATAGGACCACTCTTGCTAAACTCGAACCCATAAACTCGATTAGATTACTTTTTTGATGGTTGGTTTTTAGGCTAAGGCAAATAAAGCGCCAAGAATACTTTTTGTCGTAAGAGTTACCCTCACACTCGAAATGGGTCTTTTCCCTATCAAAACGATCACGGTTATGTCAAGACCAAAGCTCCCCCCCCATGACACCGAGACACCTACATTTAGAAGTTGAGTAGTACTCGACCCAAGGTAAGCCATGTCATGAGTTTCTAAGGCTTTTGAGGTCGAACTGTGGACTAAGATTTCCCAGGAAAATGCACCAAGTCCCTTTGGGGACGTGTATGTGTGTGTGTTGTGTTCCCATTACCAGACCGAACCAAAAACTAAGTTATTAGAAGTCCAACTCAACTCCAAAAGCCCCTTTGATCCAGTCCAGCCATATAGGATACTAGGGTTGTGACAAGCTAGCCCACCAGGCCCATGTGGCTGTTGGTGGCAAACCTCCCCAGTCCAGCCCAACACCGGGGTTTGCCCCCCTCCTCCACTGATCCAGTTGGGCCGCAGCCCAACAAATATTGTGTATACTAAAAAGTGTGAACATATACATATTAGTCGCGAAATAAATTTTATATAGCCGATCACGCGAAGATTTTGTATTGAAACTAACGTACACATATATGAAACTTGTATCGTCACAACTTAAAAACTCGTCAACTATACAATTGAACCATTAACTTGTGATTGTCACTTAAAAACCGGCTTACACTTATATATAAATGTAAATGTAAAACATAAAATTTGCATAAAAGAATACAAAACTTTATATACTCACACTTGTCGTTAAATATAAAATTCGAGTAAACTAACAATAAATCAAATTCATACTAAGTGTAGGCTAGAATACACACTAATGAGTATACAATTTGACATTTATTTTAATCGACCGATAATCATGTCATTAATGAAAACTAGGAAAATGGGATATTAACGTAAACCTTACTTAAACTAATTTAACGAGGTCAAATGTTTTCTAAACTTGTAATTTATAAATACGAGTCATAACTAATCATTAATAACAAGATAAACCATGTTCATTTTTAATAAACGAAATAAACCAAATTTTTATTAAACCAACTACATAATACAATTTTTCTCAAAACATTTAAACTTTTAGTAAACGTTGCTTACACTTAATTTTATTTCAAAAATCTACATAACAAGATATAACGACTAAACTACATGACCTTAATATATATATATATATATATATATATATATATATATATATATATATATATATACTAGACTTCAAAGCCCGCCCGTTGGGCGGGCATGACTTGTAATAAAAGTTTGGGTTGTTTTTGTCGTATTTAAACTATGTTTCAATTTTGTTACACGAAACACAATAAAATGTAGTGACGTATATGTAAAAACAATAAAATATAGCCACCCATATTTGTTGTTTGGTTGTTTTTTGTTGTGAATATATTTGAAGTAAGGTTATAGATGGCTAAAATATTCTTTGCAGAAAACTGGATGCTATACATGATTTTGCGAGAGAAGGTGATATGGAAAACTTACTCAGGTGTGTTGAGGCCAGCATTTCTGTCGATACAAAAGGTTTGTCCTTTTAGTCTATACATGATTTCACAAGAATGTCATTTTAGTCTATTTAGTTTTTTCAGTAACCAGAAGTTGTGGCTAAGCATTATCTGTCATTAGATCTTGAAACTGCATAAGCACGCCCAAGAACTATTTTATATTCATGTTTCACTTCAACTGGTTATCTAATTTTCATTATTTATATCATGCAATCACTTTCATAACACATATCCAAACACCCTCTAATACAATCTTGCTGCATTTCAGATAGTGAGGGTCGAACACCTTTGCAATGGGATGTTGACCGTGGCCATATCGATGTTGCTGAATTGCTATTGAACAGGAATGCTGATGTGAATATGCAGGTAATTAGATGTAATATGCTGATGTGAATATGCAGAGAAAAGATAAAAAGGTTGGACGAACAACATGAAGCCCTCGTTGAAACTGCTAGTGTATTAGTTACAACTGTTAGTACTGCTAGTGTATTAGTTACAACTGTTAGTTATAAGTTAGTACTGTTGGTTCATATAATTTGTACTGCTTATATGATATGTATGAGTGGTTCAGTTATATACATTCCAATTTTATTGTATTTAAATTTGTTTTGATATATATTTGAATTTGTTTTGATATATATTGATTTCTTAAATGTGACTAAAAGATGTATATAGTCACACTTATTAACACTTTTGGTCACTGTTTTCTTAATTCGTTGTGTGACTAAATATTACAAAAGGCCACACAAACTAAAATTTCATGTGACCATTGGATGATCAATAGTCACACAAAACACACATTTCTTCACTTTAAACACCATATGGTCACACTTATTCACACTTTTGGCCACTTTATGATTTATTGTATGTGACTAAATACCCAAAAGAAAAATGCTTTGTGTGACTAAATGTAACAAAAGGCCACACAAAAATAAAATTCATGTGGCCATTGGATGATCAATAGTCACACAAAACACACATTTCTTCACTTTAAACACCATATGGTCACACTTATTCACACTTTTGGCCACTTTATGATTTATTGTATGTGACTAAATACCCAAAAGAAAAATGCTTTGTGTGACTAAATGTAACAAAAGGCCACACAAAAATAAAATTCATGTGGCCATTGGATGATCAATAGTCACACAAAACACACATTTCTTCACTTTAAAGAACATATGGTCACACTTATTCACACTTTTGGCCACTTTATGATTTATTGTATGTGAATAAATACCCAAAAGAAAAATGCTTTGTGTGACTAAATGTAACAAAAGGCCACACAAACATACAATTCATGTGGCCATTGGATGATCAATAGTCACACAAACCACACATTTCTTCACTTTAAAGAACATATGGTCACACTTATTCACATTTTTGGCCACTTTATGATTAATTGTATGTGACTAAATACCCAAAAGAAACATGATTTGTGTGACTAAATGGTACAAAAGGCCACACAAAAACCAAATTTATGTGGCAATTGGATGATCTATAGTCACACAAACCATACATTTCTTCACTTTCAACACCATATGGTCACACTTATTAACACTTTTGGCCACTTTATGGTTAATTGTATGTGACTAAATATACAAAAAGAAAATGCTTCGTGTGACTATAAGAGTTTTTGGTCACACAAAGCTGATTAATCCAACTAAAATTGTACCTATTTAGTCACACATTTTAACGTTTTGGTTACTCTTTTGTAAGTGAGACTAAAAAGAACCAAAACATGTGACCGTAGGTACCCTATGGTCACACCACCTTTAGTCACACACACGAAAAAAACCATGTGTGACTATATGTATATCGTCACACATATTTGGTGTAACCAATTCCACTTTTTGTTCTAGTGCACGCTGGAGGCATATAAGTGTATCCAACCTAAACTTGAATAGCTTATATTTGACAATGAAAAAAGAATTCATGCACTATCCGTTTTACAACAATAACTAAGTAAACAACTACATATGCTCTTTTTACATAACTATTTTTAGTTTGTTACTTTCAAGAGAATAACTATTACTATTAAGTTTAATAAGCTAAATTACATTTGACAATAAAAATGTGTATCCGGAAGAAGAAAACATGAAACTACAATGTTGATCTTATAATTTCAGTTACTATTTTTCATGTAAATAATTTGGTGAGTCCTTTTTTTTTTGCATGACCTTCTGTTTGTAAAATATTAAGAGAAACATCTATGAAGAACATGCAAGTTGTGTAACATAGTCATTAGTAAGCTATTCTTATAGACTTGCTACATTTGTCTTTTCATCTTACCAGTTATAATTACTTGTAGCTTCCTTACACTAACCATTATTACATCATCGAAAACACCAAAGCTTCACTTGTCAAAACAACTGTTCCGGATCAACAAAAGGCGAACTATACAATCTTGATCTTATACCTTTGTTTACACTTTGTTAATCTTTTTTACCTGATTTACTTATTGAAAAGATGAAACCTTGTATCGATTGATTGTTTTAAGTATATTTTATTTAACTGTATGTTTAAGCTAATAATTTGTAGCTTCGTGTTTTGTTTTTTGTGTCTGATCTTATGCTATAATTAACTTGATTAATCATCTTCAAAATTATTGTCATTCCATATTTTAAAAAATTAGTTATTTGAAGTCAGATAAGGTAGTTATATGTCCACTGTTAAAAGTTCATCAAAGGTATCCGATTTGGTTTATTTCTTAGATTAGGATGGTGAGAAGATGATAAAAGTTTGTTTGTTAGGGCTTTCAGGTGACAGTAACGCAGTTGTTAATCTTAGGAATGACTTTATGCTTGGTATATTTTGTGGGAAGTCACTTGCGTAATGTAAATCTTAGTTTAAGTTTGTTTTAGATTATCTTAATGTTTATGGGTCATATCTTTTCAGAAAGTGGTTCAAGTTGGCTGTTTATGGTTGTGAAATAGTGTATATCTTTAATCATCCGTGACGTGTTTCTCTTTTGATGTTTTGAAGGCTAATTGTGGGTATCTTATGTACAAACAGTTTGACTTTAAATGAATATGTGTTATGAATGATTATGATTGTGGCTATCCATATACCTCAACCTCTCAAGCCTTTCATCTTTTGTATTCCCCCTAATTATGATTGTACTAAATATTGTGATTATGAGAGCCCTATAAATTGAGGTTCATTTGTAGTTTGTGAGATCAATCTCAACGAAATATATTAGTCTTGATTCTCTCTACTTTCTTCTTTCATACATGCATCAGTTATATGTTATTGCTATTAGGCCGTTGTTTTACAACACGTTATCAGCACGAATGATTTACAGAAAAAAGTTGACGGCAAGGAAGAAGGAAACTGAATTTGATTGTGTCAAGGCTCACACGATTTAATTAAATAATGAGGGAACTATACAGTCAGTTCAATGGTCCTTCAACTGAACTGATGTGGCTTCAAAATAAGTTTTGAGTTGATGAGGTAAATCTCGAACCTTTAGTCAATTATAATCATATGTGTGTCGTATTTGATCGTTGGAACCCATTTTCTATGCGACCTTTTAAAGATGCAATATGAATATATGTGAATTAATTAAATAATGACTGGTAGCACTTGTTGATTATAAATCCTTTTGATCTATGAGTATTAATTTAATAATATCTATCTACTTGTTGGTATCTACTTAAATCTTTGAGATGTTGTACGATTGACGAAAAGACACGTATGATGATTGATGAGCATTAGATTTTATAATTAAGTGTAATTAAATTAAACATGGCCATAATGAACAAACTTGGGTCGATCAAGTCGCTAACTGTGATTTTAAATTCCAAGTGATTATTTTTTCTCATATAAGCATGTTTATACCGTGAGCCTTTTTGTTAAAGGGTTTGAGGTTTAGGATGATTCTAAATGGTGTTTTGACATGTCTGTGCTAAATTGATGGATTTTACTAATTATGACGTGAAACGGTAGAATTTGTATATTGCTTTACGTGTATTGTCAGTGTTTGAATCATATAATATTTGGGACTCACCATATCATAAGTCTTAATTAACTCTAAAGGAAGATATACTTATGTTATTTGTTTAATGTTTTAACAATGGAAACTTAATTTCGTGATGTTCCTAGCTATCAGTTATTGTACACAATGGATGATTAATACTAGCGCACGACTTTAATTCTTATGGTAACTTAGCTTTGGATGAATGGCAAGAATTCTTGTTAATTTGTTTGATTATAATAAGTGTTACATGAATTATGTTGGAACACATGTTGTGACTGGTTCTTAATACATTTGGTTACACAAGAATCTAGCTAGTATTAGTGTAACACAATCGCTAGAATGCTAGACAATGATTTATGCAAATCATAAGACATTAATATGTTATTATATAAATTCTTGAACTGAAAGTGATGAAAGAAAGGTTAGATGTTATCATCTGTTATAAGTGTGAGCTATGCATTTGTCAGTTGTGGTTAAAATGGCTCACCTAGCTTATTGTTTATGAGTTTGATTATTACTTTGAGAATAATGACGACTTTCTACTTGCTATTTTGTTATTCACGGTATTTGATATATTATGACATTATACCTTTTATGATACTATCATGATTAATTTTACGCAAGTCAATAGTGGTTAGTGGATTATCTATGTGCTTGAATTTGCATTGTATGAGCTAATAAACATTTCGAGTTTCGACTATGTGCGTAACAAGTAAAGATATGAATCTTATAAACACATATAGGTGTAGAGCTTATGCATGTTTAAATATTACGGTGCATTAGATATTTTAAGATTGTTGTGTAACTCACACCGTGCATATTATAGTATAATTCTTAGCATGAACAACTCTGTGAGTGTTGCTCTAATGCACTGATTTTCCATATAACATGAAAGAAACCTATATAAAGTTGAGGAAAATTACTAAAGTGACGTTATTGATAGATCTTAATGCATATGCATGTGATTTATATTTGGTTTGACTTGTTTACTCTATTTACGAGTTTGGTTATTAGTAGGATTAGTGTATATGTTTCTTCCCCATATTTGAACTATATTATGCCTATTTAATTGATGATTCGTATCTAGAGATTGCTATAATAAGTAATGCCTTGTTTTTCTTAGATGTTGCTAAGAGTCTTGATGACATTATTATGAAGGCAAATACATAATATGATACAAATTAAGTTAGAGTGTGTTTGTTAAATTGTGCTATTGAGTTTGTCAAATATGTGTGATTTAAATATCATGAGATATTATTTGTTTGCGTGTAAGACACTTGATTAACTGATTAATCACATATACATGCAACTTCACTAGTATAGATTATACTTTATGACCTGATAATGCTATAAGTTAATGTGAATATTATATTGAACAGTGTGAAAGTTATAAAAGAACTTATTTGATTGGAGAATGTGATGATGTATTAATTTTTTCATATAGTCAATTGCAATCGAAGCACATGTGGTCATAAGCGATAGTTTATGAGCCAAGACTATTTATTGGCATGACCGGTTAGACCATCCCGGTCAATGATGATGCGAACCATATACACGAACCATGGGTTCTTCAAAGAGTTTTCATTATTTTTATTGTTCTCGATAGAGTGTAGTGTTCACTTATCACCACCAAATTAAATTAAGGACTTTGTTCTTTAATAAAGGGGATGTATGTAGGCCTATACATCCGTCGAGTGGATCATTTTGAGTCTAAAAATTGATGCATCGTCAAAATGATCATCAAAGACACAACTTAAAGTTAGCGTGGTTAGTGGCTCGACTAAAAGAATGCGAACATTGTTTTCCAAATTATGTTTTTGGAAATGGTGGTGAATACTTCCAAGTATTGGGCCGTTTATTGGAATAAGTGTAGAACTTTATATATGTAGCCCATGTTCATACATGACTGCTTTTGTTGAAACATTTATAAAACGTCTTCAGTTGATTGCAAAAGTAATAATTATGAGAACAAACTATAAGTTTTATGGGGCATTTGATTTTAAAAGATAAAACATAAATTCGCATCATGCCAACAAGCAATAATGAATACTCCCTACTAGAATGGTTTTCGGTCACGAACCATATGTTTCCCATATAATAATCTTATAAATGTGCGGTATTTGTTTCGTGTAAAATCCACCACAACACACAATGGGATGTTGAAATTGATAATTCATTCAGGGGGAGAGAACAAGCAGCGAGAAATATGGAATGAATTATGATAGAAATGTTGATCCTCACACTAACGAATATGAACTTGAAGTTCACGAGACACTTAATTTTCCAGATCTAGTAATTGCCAGCATGTTAGTGACCTAAAAATGACTAGATAATATATACGCTGCTAATGCTCCAATTAAAATGTGTGTCCCAAAGTACAACCAACGAATGATAATAAGTCTATGGCACGCCTGCAACGTGATAGACAAATCGATTCCAAATAAAAGACCTCGAATGATATAATGGAGCAAGAAAATCAAGATGGTCAAATCGAGGTAATAAAGACCCCATAATAGTCTTCTAAAGAGACACTAGACATGAAGGTTCTTGAAAACCCCTGGGTACCTCAAAACTATGAGATCTCGATAAATGATATATTATAATGTCTAGTAAAGTATGGAATCGAACTAAAATGAATCGACGTCGATAGTACTATTGAGTATAATATTGCGCAAGATAATGATAACAATATAGTGCGATAATAAGAGTGGGGATCTTGAAAACAAACCTTCAAGATGATTGGCCAAAATGTAAAGACGCAAGTAACTAATGAAAGATTGAAGTCTCTTGTGATGAAACATGTTTTGGGACTTGAAGTCCATACACATGAATGTGTAAAACTTATTGGATATGCATCGGTGTTTATGTGAAAGAAAAATTAAATTATAGAAATCAGATATTGAAGGCACAACTAATGGCACACATATATTTTCACGAATATCTTGAGGAGACATGTTCTAATGTGGTGGATCCAAAAATGTATTTTGTTATTATAGAAGTCTGGCAATATGAGAAATAATTGATATGCGTCTAAACGATACATGAATAGAGCTCGTCAAATTTTAATTTCCATAAGAAAAGTTCTCGAGAATACAAGTTGATTAAATTAGATTCCAGGATATGGGTTTATACGTGTTACAATCGCATTAGTGTATCCTTGCTGAAAAGGTGCCACGAAAATGAATAAGTTTGCTCATAAAACTTTATTTAAGTATTTGGATATTAATATGTTATAAGTTTTATATAGTTTGATTATTTGAATATCGATGGAACTCCAAAGGTGTTTACAAAGGCAATTGAGTACTTATAAAGTGAATTTGATTTGACAGACATAGTTCATCATAATATACGAATTGAACAACATAATGATTAAATCCTTAAATTGTTTGATATACTTTATGTGGACAAATGATGCTCACGTCTATGAGGTCACATGTTGCAAGACTCCTGATAAACAAAGATGATGATCACAATATTGGTTTGAAAGTGTCAAATTTAAGCGTCTAAGAAACAATGATGGTTCTTGCTCGTCATACATTATATGATTTATCATTCAGTTTGAATTTGTTTCAAAGTACAAGAATGTACAATGAATATCGAGTCCTCATATTGGAGGTGTGAATCATAACTGGTGAAAATAGTATTCAACAAATTTATTCATGTGAGACTCGACCAAATTTATATGTAAAAGACATTGACCATGACAATAATTAAGATATTGGTTGATGATGTTCGATTGTGCCAATTTAAGTGATGTGATCATCAAGGGGAGAGAATAAACGAGTTACACTATTTTTCCATTTTCCTTGTCTTTCCTCACAGGGTTTTTAATAAGGCAACATCCCCAAGCGTATGAGGAAGTTATGTACTCTTTTTACGGTATTGACATTTCATGGCGTTTCGTAAAGCAAACAATGAGTGCCACTTCATCGAATCATGCAGAGACCTTGGCCATCCATGAAGTGAGTAGGGAATGCGTATGGTTGAGAAGTGTGATGCAACATATTCGTGAATCATGTGGTATTTCTTCAGGACAGGGAGCTCTAACAGTCGTACATGAAAATATAGCAGCATGCATTGCTCAACCCAAAGACGAATACATCAAAGGTGATAGAACCAAACATTTCCTATCGAAGTTCCTTTTCACCCATGACTTGCAGAAGAGTGGCGATATTATTGTTCATGAGGTTCGTTCAAATGAGAACCTAGCAGACTTATTTACCAAGGCACTTCCTACGGCAACATTTACTAAGTTGGTTTATGGCATTGGAATGCGAAGACTCAGTGAACTTAAGTGATATAATCATCAGAGGGAGAATATATGCACTGCACTCTTTTTTCCTTAGCTATGGTTTTGTCCCACAGGGTTTTTCTAGCAAGGTTTTTAACGAGGCAGCATATCTAAGCGCATGAGAACTAAGGATGGATAGCCAAGAGGGAGTGTTATGAATGATTATGATTGTGGTTATCCATATACCTCAACCTCTCAAGCCTTTCATCTTTTGTATTCCCCCTAATTATGATTGTACTAAATATTGTGATTATGAGAGCCCTATAAATTGAGGTTCATTTGTAGTTTGTGAGATCAATCTCAACGAAATATATTAGTCTTGATTCTCTCTACTTTCTTCTTTCATACATGCACCAATTATATGTTATTGCTATTAGGCCGTTGTTTTACAACAATATGATGGTTTTTTAGTTTGGTTTGTAATTGTTTGTTGATTAGTTGGAGTGTTTTAGTTGTATTCATTGTGGCTGTTTAGTAGGGTGTTTTTAATAATACCTTAAAATTAAAAGATATAACGTAACATTGTGATTCATAAAGGGTTTTATGTATTTCGAGTTTTGAATGTGTATGATTTTCAAGTGGATAATTATGATGTGTTTTGTTAATTGATTCCGTCACGGTTCTACAACGTGTTTATGTTTGTTGTATTACCGATTTAAATTGAATTAGACTCACTGTATTGATTTTTCAGGCTTGAAAGAACGAAGATGGACCAACAATTCTTGTGTCGTTTTAATTTGAAAACCAACCCAGAATACCAGGTTTACATTCGTATATACATGTGACTATAGATTATCATCTGATGATGTTTTGTACCTTTAGTAATACAGGATTTTAAGTGTATAACTTATTGAAACTTTTTTGTTTTGCAGAAGTTGCCTAACGTGTTTAAAGAGAGATTTTACGATGATGAAGATTATATTATCGTTAATGAAAATGACAGATACAGATATATATGCTTAATTAGGGTTGTTGAAGGTGAAACTCAGCTTTATGGACATGAGTGGGGAAGATTCGTTCAAGATAATTTGCCGTCATCAGTTAAAAGACTACATTTTGTGAAGGAGGGTTTAGATACTTTCTACGTCACTGGGTATAATGAGGATGGTAGTGAAGGCCCTGGTTACGATAGGCGTGTTGTGGGGCGTAGAGTTGTGAGGTGTTTGGTCAGATTTATGGTTGGAGGGCAGGTATGAATGTTTTATCCTTTGTCTTTTACATATAGATTGGATTTGCGTAGATTTATAGACATCATGAGTTAACGTGCAACTAAAATAAGTACCATATAAGTTGGTTATAAAAACTGAATGTGAGCCTCGATTGAACTCTTGTAATTGAAAGTAGATTGGAGATTAATTAGATGACTGTGAGGTGAAACACAAACTGCTATTCTATGATAATTTTTCTTAATATTATCTTTTAGTTTGTCCATGTTTAACCTTATTCATTATAAACTTAGTTGGCTTATTTAAAGAAAATTCAATTAGAGAGAGGCCGTGGAATAACGAATATGATAGATATACATTGTCTCTATAATTGCATCCATTTAAAGTACTTTGGTGCATCCGTTTAGCTTGTGGAATAATGAATATGATAGTTATTGTTTGGTGAAATGTTATTGATATCGTTTAACGTTTTTATCCATATTCATATCTGTTATGGTGCGTAGATCCATATATATTATGATTGTTTGTGTGCATTTAGTGTCTTGTGTTAAGATTATCGATTTAGGGGAAGTTGTTGAATATTGAATTGAGTTAGTATTTCATAAATGGATAATCACTTTCGATATCTAATATTTTCCTAGTGAAAGGTTTGTGGAATATTTATGGTGTTCAGTTATACAATATGTGGCATTTGTTACCCATTTTTAGATGGGCCAATATGTGTTATGCTTTATCTCAAACAAGTCGGATTAAGTAAAATGCAGGTAAAAGAGAAACGGGTCGATTTGAGTTACAATTTTTCCAAACGGGTCAATTAAATAAATCTTGATATCTGGACTTTGGTAGACAGATGATGGCACAATTGTGATTCAATAAAATATTGATTTCAGCCAAGCAGATGTCAAACACGATTAGTATTTGGCCTAGCTTGCAGCCTTGAAAACCATTTAGAATTGTAGACCATAAACTCTGTGGGTCGATCAGATTGTGTGCCATGGCTGTTTACCTGTTTGCGATTTTGTATTCTTCGAGATGCTTCACTTTGTGCATGAGGAGAGGTTGAGGCAGATTTGAGTGGTCAGCAAGGGAGATCTTGTCTGAGGGACACACCATATGGATCCTATGGAATTTTTGAAATGAATTTGTATTTACAACCAATAAAGAAGCTCAATCTTATAATTGCATTTCAAATGGAATTAGGAAGAAGCTTCCTAATTAGGTTGAGTAGCTATCTAACCCTCTAATCGCCATTTCTTCCTCTTTGGAATCCTTTTTCCTTAGCGTTTTGGTATGTTAATACAATTTCCGATCAAAGAAAAACCTTATGCATAACAGGAGTTTACATATCCAAGTAATTCAATACATCTAACTGATGTCAAAAAGATTTTTGAGTCTATTGTTCACAAGTTATATGAAATTCATCATCAGAGTACTCATTAACGTTATAAACTACGGAGTACTAACAAATAACACATACATTTATCTTTCTAGACATAAACTAAACTGAATAATAAAGATATGAATGTTTTTCTGGATATTGTCATGAAAAACAGGACATTTTGATCTGGTTATCTCAAAGTTAGTGCAGATAATAGGGTATTATCAGAGCATAACTTTAGTATACTCGAATTACCTTTGTGCATGCGTTATGGTGAGAGAGTAAACTTCTCACACTCTCTGTCTCCAAATCACAAGTTTGGCATAGGGTTGTACTTATTTAATTGTTTTTCTCTGTTTTTGTAATTCAGATTCTACCGGGAGATTTTTTGCAAGATATATGGAAAGATACGTTCAAAATTTATGCTAATGGTTTGAAGGTTAAGGTGAGACATGAAAGGGTTAAATTGGATGCAAACAGTGTAGTAAGGTCTAACAGGCTGTTTGGCAACAGTTGGAAAAGACTTGTTGACGATTTGGAAATTGACATAAGGCAGCCGATGGTCTTCACCAATCTAGAAGATAATAAATTGAAACTGGCGCTCTTTCGCAATGATGGGACGTACTTATATCCGGAGATTGTGTATCCAACATTGTTGAGGGTACCTGGTCGTGGAATACCATTGTATGCCATGGAAGGTATGTATTCTTAAATGTTTTATGATGTGTTTCAAATAGAACATATGTGTTGCAAGAAGTTCTGTCCTGTTATTAATTTTAATAGCAGATAGAAGAGCCCATCATATTTGCACATGGGAAGGACACACCAACCGTAATGATGAAAATGCCGTCTTTCATGTTGAGCTGAATGGAATTGTCTTGGAATTTTACCATGTGGTAAGTATTCAAGGAATATGTATTAATATTCCTGATTTATTTTATTTATCTTGGTTATATTTTGTTAGTTGCTGATGTTTGAAGATTTTTTTTCTTTGATTTTTTTCATGACAAACTCTACCTGTGGGTTTTGCTGGCCATCAGCAGATGCAGGGATACAATCAGGCGTTTCTGGTGCATGATGATGAGAGGTTTCCCGTGAAGGTTCGTACGATAAATGATACAAAAAGAACAAACAGGGAACAGCAAGTGAAACTTACTGGGAATTTTAGGGCGTTTGCGAACATGTGTGGGTTTAGGATTGGGAAACTGATGCGATTCAAATTTGTTGACACTGTTTTGGAAGTTGTGGACGGTCAACAAAATGTAATTCCGGTATTCCACGTCTGTTAAGTTGATCACAACATCGTATCAGCTTTTGTCTAGGCAATTTTATTATGAATATTTCCCCTGTGGGCATACATGGGTAGGTAAGGTCTTTTGCTGGTTTTGTATATGAAAATTAGGTGTACGGACATAATTTATATTACTAACGCTTATGACTGTAGCGTGTATAAGATATTTTAATGGTAACAATAGTTTTTACAACTACAACTCAACAGGTGGTTGTTTTGTGTGTTGTTATATTTTGCGTTGATGTTTATGGGTTGTTATATTTTGTGTTGATGTTCTTATGGTATTTAAATGGATCCTCAACAACCTGATTTCTAATGTTCATCCTTCATTTTTTGCTACTTTAACTTCACTATTCTTGCTCATGGGCTCCTTAACTGATTTCTAATACATAATTTACTTAAAGTGTCATCGAAGTTAAGCCACATATGCAATAGACTACCTTAGACTCCATTATTAGGAAATCACATTAATAATTTTTATAAGATGTAAACTGTAAATAATAGAAAAAAAAAAAAAAAAAAAAACAAAAACTTCAATATTAATTAACAGTCTGTGGGAAACTAGAAGGGGGGGGGGGGTTGAATAGTTTACCGGTTTAAAATTCTTTAAAAAATCTTGTTTTAAAAGTTGGCTATTGGAAACCTTGATTCGAACTCTATGTGTAATCAATCAACACCAATATGAACTACACACTAAACTAACTAATACAAAATAATGAAAGTAAAGAGTAGAGTTGGAAAGATCAAACCGAGACAAAGGATTTATAGGGGTTCGGCTACGAAGCTCTTCTTCACCCTACTCCACTCCCCGAGTACCACACTCGAGAGTTTCAAACACTATATCAACAACCTCCCTTCAGGCAGAGAAAACAGTACACGTTGCTTATCCTATTACCGACACTAAGCTAGATGTCGAGTGCTAATCTTAGCTAGCACCAATCTACCAAGGTCCACGTGACCAAACACTCAAGCACAATGGCTTCAAGAGATCACCAAGATCTCAACACGATCACAATGATCAACACTAACTTCACTCTACTCAACTAACACTAATCTATCGACCCTTGATCTTCTTGATCAATCACACAAGCCCAATGGCTATAAGAGATGTTCACTATCACTAAAGATCACACTTGATCTTCACTCTTACTCACAAAAGATAAGAAAGCTTGATGTATGCAAAGATACAACAAGGTTGTAACAAGTGTTACAAAAACCTAACAACTATAACTCTTGTATCTTCTTGAATACTTGAGTTCTTCTCTTGCTAATGAAGAGGGATGACAATACCTTGTATCTACTTGGATACTTGTGTTCTTCTCTTGCTAATGAAGAGGGATGACAACACCTTGTATCTACTTGGATACTTGTGTTCTTCTCTTGCAAATGAAGAGGTATGAAGAGGATCACTTGAAGGATGATTGGATCACTCTTGAAACAAAGAAAACTAATCTAAAGAAGTGAAAGGTTTGAGAGGATTAAGCTAAGGGATTTTTCTGTGTGTGAAGGTTGCCTAAAACTGTGAAAGGGGTTGATATTTATAGGCAAGAAAAATCTGAACGTTACAGAAAAAATGGTACGGACGGCTCCTTTAAATACCCCACGGCTCCGTTAAATTTAAAGGAACCGTGGAGCCGTCGTAGACTAGGACGCTCCAAATTTTGTCTTTTCTGGTGAAAATTTATTTGGGGAAGGTTGGAGCTGATTTTGGGGGGAAAAATAGCTGTTGTGATTTTCAAACTTATTTTTCCATTAAAACATTTCTTAATATTTCAAAAATAATTTGTCATGTGTATTTTTGAAAAAATGTTTTGTCCCATTTAAAATGTGAATTTTCAAAACATAAATTCACTTCTTTGATCACTAGTTCAAGTTGTAACTTTGTTCAAGAGTGATTTGCGTAGAAACGGGATCTTCCGATTAAAGACTTGTTTACGTTGATTTTAACGTATCGTGATTTCACATTTTGTCATCCTCAAAACGTGAAGTAATCGAAAGATATAAATAACGTTTTTAGAACATTATTTGCATCAACAATCTCCCCCTTTTTGATGATGACAAAATATAAACTCATGTTAGGTTAAAATTAGTGTTAACAAGTTTTTAATGAGTTTACTCCCATTTCTCCCCCTTTTTGTCTAATCAAAAAGGTGACAAAGGCTCCCCCTTGATGTGTACTCCCCCTCATTTGGAGAACACAAAGGAATTGAGCAATGGTTCGTGCTACAAAACAAGGTTAGACGACAAATATACAATATCTAACAAGTAGCACATTTGACAAATATCCAACCACAAAAAAAATATGGCTAAGTAGCCAAAATGAAAAGCCATTTCATAAATAAAATAAATGTCATACATAAGTATGACTACATCAAGAAAGCAAATTTAAAACAACATGAAGACACATAAACATCAATAGAAGTATGAGGCTTCAAGATTTGCTTCCAACTTCAAAAGGGTTCCTTAGCATTTATTGGAGGGACTAAACATAACCATGTTTAGTGTTGGCTATTGTGTGGTGGAGGAGGTGGAAGGATGATGGGTCCTATGGGTGCTGTGAGGAGGTGTTCTAGGTATGAAAATTGAAGACTTAAGTCTTCCCTAAGGTTCATGATAAGGGTTTGGTTGTAGTTGCAACAAGGGCAACTCAAGGTGTGAGGTTTAGTGGATAAAGGATGGGGTGACCCATTAAAGGTTGAGGTGATGGTGATAGGGATAGTGATGGTGATGAGGATGATGTGTTGGTGGCTAGTTCAAGAGGTGATATAGGTGATAGGGTTAGTGTGAGAGCCAAAGGTTGTGGTGATGGTGATGATGATGGGGTGAAGGTTAAAGGTGTGTTGGTTCTCATAGTTGTGGAGGATAAGGATGTTGGTTTGGTTGAAGTTGCCTTGGATGAAGCTTGGGGTGTAGTGAAGGAAGATGATGACTTGGTTGAGGTTATAGGTGTGTGTGTATCATCTTCATCATCCAAGGTGAGATCAATGAAAATTGTCTCTTTGGTGTATGGTGAGGCTTGTGGTGGGTGAGCATTCTTGATCCATTGATCAATTTGATTGGTTTCATTTGTTGGTTTGATGTAGAATCTTTGTTTCTTAAATACCCTTGATCCCATGATGGTTGTATGGTGAGTGTGAAGGTGTAAGGATGGGTGTAAGGATGCCAATGCATGATGTTAGCTTAAATAGCCAAATCAAAAGCATGCAAGGTTGAAAAGGATTTTGGGTTTGGGGATTTGGGTGCATGGGAATCAGGTTTTGTTTGCAGATTTTCAGGAAAAGAAAGTCAAAAAGTGAAGGAGAATTGTTAAATTCGTCTTCCAGAGGCACGGTACCATTAAAGGTACGACGGCACCACTAAATTTAGTGGAGCCGTGGCCTATTTAATGGAGCCGTGGGCTCTTTTGACCTTCTTTCCAGGTCTGCAGGTTTTAGGCAGCCTAAAGGGGGAAATTTTCTGGGGAATCCATTGGCTGCAAATCTCAAAGCCTCAAATCACTAAACACATAGAATTCCTAAAGCTAGTTTCAACTAGCAACTAACATGATCATGTGATCATCTATGTATTTAGGTAACTATTAAGCATGCATGAATTCAATCAAGTTTAACATCTAGTGCATGTAATAAAATAATAGAACATGCATGAACTAGACAAGATTGATTAACATAAAGGTTAATTAACTAAGCAAATTAACCATGTTCAAGTGTGAAATGTTAAAGGAGAACATTTCAAGCAAGTTAATTTTTATGGACATTGCCATGACTTTATTTATAATAGCTTAATAATACTTAAGTTAATAGTACTACTTAAGCTAATCCTAACTAGTCTCGTTTCTTCCCCAACTTTTTAATCTTGTTCCCGAGTCCTTTGATTTCCTTGCCGATGGACTTGAATCCCCCGATAGTTTGCCTCCTCATTAGGTTAGGCAGGTTGACGTCACCAAACTCAAGGTTGGAGGTTGGTTGGAATGACGAAGTGTCAAGGTTACGAAAGTAGGTGTCGGGAGAAGGGATTTGAGAACTAGACGTTCCTTCTTCGTTCACCTCATCATCGTCCTCATCCATAGGCTTAGATGATGATTCGTGACTGAAGGAGGAGGATGAATGAGGAATGTCGGAAGTGGATTTACGACCACGTTTGGACCCTTTGTCCTTACGTTGCTTTGTGCGACGTTGTGGTCCACCAAGTGGTTTCATAACCCGATTGACTAGGACATAGTCGACATTTTGAAGATGTGGGAAATGTTCCATAACCCACCTGAACAAACAAGTAAGTAGCATGCCGTATGGCATGAGCTCATCGGAGCGACGATGAATGTTGGCCATCCGTTTGACCATGTAGTATGCGAGGTTGAATGGTTCCTCGATACTGAGACAGTAGAGCATGAGGGCAAGACTTGCCGATACGTGATCACGGTTGCCCGCAAGGCTTAACACATTTTCACGCAGAAGAAGTTCCCAACTTCTAAGGTCGGGACGGAGTTCCCTGAGGTAGATTTTGTGTGGGTCGAGAAAGACAATGGAACCATCACGTTTTTGGTACGTGTTGGCGACTCGAGGAATTTGGATGATTTGTTTGATTACTTCAATGTCGGGAATTTCAGTACTATAAGCACCTTCGATCTCAACATTGTGGTAAAGAGACTCTAGAGAGTGGTCGTTAGTGAATGCACACTGACCATGAGAGGGAACACCGAGAATTTGACCAATGTCAGTAATAGACAGGGTGATATTTTGGTGTCGAATCCAAAAGTCAAGAAAGACATTTCCCTCAGAGTTAGTGTAGGTACGGACACGACTGTAAAACTCGAGAACGAAAAGGGGACATATTTGATCGTTTATTGTGTATAAACAATCGAACCGAATAGAAGGAAAACAAGCACTGACTCTATCTGACATGACATAAAGTGCATCAACTACACGCTCTTCGTGTATGTATCGTGTTAGCACTTTGGCAAAATTAGCCTTTTGTTCATCAGAAATGTTTGGGTTTTCAAGTGTTTCAATGATGTAATGTCGGGTTAGTTGATAATCATTTCGAGGCATTGTTACCTACAAAAAAAAATTTTGTATATGTTAATTAGTTGCATTTTAATGATTACACTTCTAGTGTGTGTGCCTAAATGCAAACAATGTGGAGGTGCGGCAATCTCGACTCTAAAACTATCCTAATGAGATTACCCAAACGCTCCTAACTTCACTTTTGCTCAATCAAATATGTCAAACAACACATATCAATTATGTGCTTCGACCCATATTTGAGAGTTCGCGTATTCATGCAAAAACGTTTTTAATTTGCATCAACAATGCATGAAAAAGGTTTCATGATCCTAAATTTGTGAAGACTTTTGAAAAATGATCGAATTAGGGTGTTTGGCAAACGCCTCAACATGGCGCCAACGAGCTTTAAGTTTGAAAAGCTTTAATGCAGAACGTTCCTAATCCAATTTTAGTAATCCTAAACATGATTCCATTACAAATAATCAATCATAATCCGAATTTAGTGATTAATTTCAGATTAGGCTTTGCAACATAAATGGGTTTTTGGAAATCCTAGGTTTAGGGAATCATGTGAATGCTACATTGTCTAATCCTAGTCTTAATTTCACAAGGGTTTAACTAACTTTGAAAATCCCCAATTCGGATTTATACTCAAGAACAAACCCTGGACTCAAATTAAACGAAATTAAGAGTGATTTACTTACAATTAATGATGTTGTGATTAGGATTTGTTGATTCCAATGCCTCAATCTTGATTTGCAAGAGTTTAGTTGAATTAAGGTGTTATGGTTCGGTTTTGACAGTAAGTGAAAGTGTTTTTGGGTGTGTTTGGAAAGTCTGTGCAGAAGAAAGGGAAATGGGCGCGTTTTTCAGATGCACGGCTCCACGGTTCCATTAAACATTAATGGAGCCGTGGCTCTTTAATGGAGCCGTATATCTGATGGTCCAATTTTTCTTCCATTTTGACTTTTGGCTGATCAATCTTACTTATTTAGTAAGACTTTTTGACACGAGGAAAAAGTTTATACCTAATAAACTTTTTGACGAAAGACGATTAAATGGGATGACCGGAAATGACCTTAGTGTTTCCAAGGAAATTGACTAAGTTGTCATTTGATGAGGATTTACTTCTAGTATTTCCCGTGAAATAAATAGAAGTTATGAGTTGTGTTTTGGTGGATGACTATAATATTTCCCATGAAATATTTAATTAGTCGGAATACGAGACGCGAGAAATGACTTAATATTTCCCGTGAAATATTCAAGAAGTCATGTGACGAGTTGGATAGATGACTTACGAAGTCAGGGGTGATTCGTGGAGGATGACTTCAATATTTCCCGTGAAATATTTGAGGAGTCATAGAAGGGATAAAACGTACATAAGATATGACGCGAGAGATGACTTTAATATTTCCATTGAAATATCGAAATAGTCATAAGCGGGATGAGAGGAATGACTTAAGAGTCATGAGGCGATGTGAGTGAAATGACAAATGAGTCATGAAACAAGACGTGAGAAATGACGTTAATATTTCAAGTGAATTATTAAGAGGTCATGAGGAGAGAGGTGGATGATGACTTTAATAATTCGAAAGAATTATCTAAATAGTCATGAGTGGGGTGACGAGAACGTATTGGTTGGAGAATTGACGATGTTGTCATTCAAGAGACGGAGGAGATGACGTACTTCGACGAGCTTCATTCATGAGCAAACTACAGGGTTCCCGGTCAAGTCTAATGGCATCTTGACTGCTACTCTTCATAGCGGGTTGTCTCATCTATAGTGTTTGTTGTCATGCCTTTCCGGCGCTTACGTACTCGGCTTCGGTCGTGGAGACAATAAGGGTAGTTTGTTTCTTGAGGAACCAAGATGTTTGTTAATCAACCTATGACGGTACAAACATTACTCTTTATGTTTCAATCCACATTAACTCTCACATTATTAGGGTTGGTATAGAAACATTTTCTACATCAATCTCCTCAAGATATCGTAATCTCAAGTGTGTAGTATCTTTAATGTATGGTATGATACATTAAACACTTTGATGTAAGAGGTTTTGGGACACTTCTTACAAGTGGGCACAAAGCCAACACTATTTATGATAATGGACCTACTTGCCGTTAGGTAAACTACGTTACCCATTATGCCCCTAACCTAGTTATATCCGCGCACTCACCTTCTTCGTCTCTTGTGAGTTTCGTTTTTTCGGATATGGGCGTCAGTGTCAATAAAGGCTATTACTTAAACTATGTATCTCATACATATAGTATACATAAGTTTAAAGGGATACTTAATTTAGGCAAGATTACTTATGTGCAAGGAAGAAAACTTGGTTCACTCATCAATGCTTAATTCAAACTTGTCACGCATGATCTTCAAGCGATCATCGAACATTTCTAGACAAGTTGAGTTTGACATGATGAGATGTGAATAAAGTTTCTGTGTTATAGTGCCTACCATGTTAGATTCTAACTACACTATTTCATGCCAAACATTACTACTAACAAAGGGTGTTTTAAGAAAGCGTACATGTGCCTGAGGTGTTGCTCTTAAAACTAGAGGATTAGACTACCTTTGTTGAATGTTGAGCATATAAGACACGACTTGACATTTGCGTCACCAGACTTGTTTGATAACACATCATACTCCTTTTGTTAGACTCCGAAATTTATTTACACTCATGTTTTCCTAGCAAAACAAAAGTTCAAACATCTGGTCCCCAATATCTCATGGGTCCAAAGTTGTTAGAGTCAAACATCCTACGCATTTGTTGCGTTAGTTTAGGATGTGAGAATGGAGGACACATTTCCTATGGTAAGTAACCTTTTGATGGACGATCATTCCAAGTTACGGGAAAGTTACTTGGATGATTTCGTCTTCTAAAGTTACCTCTCGGTAGAGGAGTTCTAGACCGAGGTTTGGGAGAGTTCACCTTTCTAGGCGGAGGAGTAGTCGACCTAGTGTCACGCTTTACAAATCCATGTTCGGGAGATGACAATGGTTTGTAAGAGCTTTTGACCTCCCCTTTACTTGGAGTAGACACACTAGAACTATTTTTAACTATGTGACTCGGTTTAGGACTTAGGCTACTTTTTAAAATTGACCCAGTTTTCGTCTTCAGCACCAGACGGTACCACGGTACCACTAAATTTAGTGGTGCCGTCTGTACCTTTAGTGGTACCGTCCCCTTCAGACTTAGACGTTTCAGGCATTACAAATTTAACTTGTTTGGTACCACTTGTAGAAGCCTGATTTGGGTCAAAACCTAAACCCGCACGGTCATGTTCACTATATCTAATGTTTTCAAGTATATCATTAAGTGTTTTAGTTCCTTCATCAAACTTAATGATTCTTAAAGCATTTTCTTTAAGTTTTTCATTTTCTACTTGAAGACTTATACATGACCCGCATCCTAAGTCTACTTCCTTGTTTTTCTCAAGTCTTTTGACTTGATCTTTTAGTTCTAGGACTTGTAGTTCTAGTTCTTGTAGTTTTAATTTAAGTTTTGTGTTTCTACCTAAGATCTTAGTACTAACTACGCATAGTTTGTTGTATTCGTCATGCAATTCACTATCATCTATTGACGAATTGTTATCACTATAATAAGAAGAGTCGGAATGTACCTCGTTAGAAGCTTGAGCCATTAGGCACTTTTCATCGTTAGGCTTCTTCTCTTCTTCTTCACCGCTATCACTCCAAGAGCCTCCTACAAAGGCTCTTTAGTTGTTGGATTTTGGTGGCTTAGGACATTCTCCTATGAAGTGATTAGGATCTCCGCATCTATAGCATTTCCTATCACTTGTCCCTTTTCTTTCATCATGATTTCTTTGGGATGACCTCTTCTCATCGCGAGGTTGTCTAGGAAATCTACCTTTCCTCTTAAAGAACTTTCTAAAGTTCTTAACGGCTAGTGCGTACTCTTCATCTTCACTACCGGAACTTGAACATTCCTCATCACTGGACACCTTCTTGGCTTTTAATGCTAGAGATCTAACTCTCTCACTTTTGCCTTTGACAATGTCAGAGTCCTTCTTGATGATCATCTCGTGAACTTTCAAATTTCCTATAAGTTCATCGAGTGACAATGCTGCCAAGTCCTTTGACTCTTCTATGGCGGTAACCTTTGCTCTCCATTTAGGATGTAGAGCTCTAAGACACTTCCTAACATAGTTCTTACTAGAATAACCTTCATCAAGAGCTTTAAGACTAGTGATAATAGTATTAAATCTAGCAAAAGCATTATCTATTGACTCATCCTCCGAAATGGAGAATTGTTCATATTGTTGAACAAGAAGATCTACCTTGTTCTCTTTGACTTGGTTATTACCTTGGTGAGTGACTAACAAAGTTTTCCAAATATCTTTTGCTGTATTACACATGAAAATTCTTTCAAATTCCTTTTTAGGCAAAGCATTATAAATCATCATTTTAGCCTCATTATTTTTGGCTAATTTCCTTTTAAGTTCATCACTTTGTTTATCATAAGAAACTATTTCATCCTTTTTACTTTCCGGATTCATTTGAATAGGTTGAAAGTCACCCTCGGTAATAACATGCCAAAGATCAATGTCTTTTGATTTCTCATACGTTTCGAATCTTGTTTTCCAATATATAAAACAATCGGTTTCGAAAAGTGGTGGTCTTTGCATAGATTGCCCTTCTAGATATTTTTCGGAATCCATTGATTGATTCAAGTTTTAAAATACAATATTCTTTAAAGACTTGACTGACGTGGCTTTTGATACCAATTGTGGGAAACTAGAAGGGGGGTTGAATAGTTTACCGATTTAAAGTTCTTTTAAAAATCTTGTTTTAAAAGTTAGCTATTGGAAACTTTGATTCGAACTCTATGTGTAATCAATCAACACCAATATGAACTACACACTAAACTAACTAATACAAAATAATGAAAGTAAAGAGTAGAGTTAGAAAGATCAAACCGAGACAAAGGATTTATAGTGGTTCGGCTACGAAGCTCTTCTTCGCCCTACTCCACTCCCCGAGTACCATACTCGAGAGTTTCAAACACTATATCAACAACCTCCCTTCAGGCGGAGAAAACCGTACACGTCTCTTATCCTATTACTGACACTAAGCTAGATGTCGAGTGCTAATCTTAGCTAGCACCAATCTACCAAGGTCTACGTGACCAAACACTCAAGCCCAATGGCTTCAAGAGATCACCAAGATCTCAACACGATCACAATGATCAACACTCACTTCACTCTACTCAACTAACACTAATCTATCGACCCTTGATCTTCTTGATCAATCACACAAGCCCAATGGCTATAAGAGATGTTCACTATCTCTATAGATCACACTTGATCTTCACTCTCACTCACAAAAGATAAGAAAGCTTGATGTATGCAAAGATACAACAAGGTTGTAACAAGTGTTACAAAAACCTAACAACTATAACTCTTGTATCTTCTTGAATACTTGAGTTCTTCTCTTGCTAATGAAGAGGAATGACAACACCTTGTATCTACTTGGATACTTGTGTTCTTCTCTTGCTAATGAAGAGGGATGACAACACCTTGTATCTACTTGGATACTTGTGTTCTTCTCTTGTAAAAGAAGAGGTATGAAGAGGATCACTTGAAGGATGATTGGATCACTCTTGAAACAAAGAAAACTAATCTAAAAAAGTGAAAGGTTTGAGAGGATTAAGCTAAGGGATTTTTCTGTGTGTGAAGGGTGCCTAAAACTGTGAAAGGGGTTGATATTTATAGGCAAGAAAAATCTGAACGTTACAGAAAAAATGGTACGGACGGCTCCTTCAAATACCCCACGGCTCTGTTAAATTTAAAGGAACCGCGGAGCCGTCATAGACTAGGACGCTCCAAATTTTGTCTTTTCTGGTGAAAATTTATTTGGGGAAGGTTGAAGCTGATTTTGGGGGGAAAACTAGCTGTTGTGATTTTCAAACTTATTTTTCCATTAAAACATTTCTTAATATTTCAAAAATAATTTGTCATGTGTATTTTTGAAAAAATGTTTTGTCTCATTTAAAATGTGAATTTTCAAAACATAAATTCACTTCTTTGATCACTAGTTCAAGTTGTAACTTTGTTCAAGAGTGATTTGCGTAGAAACGGGATCTTCCGATTAAAGACTTATTTACGTTGATTTTAACGTATCGTGATTTCACATTTTGTCATCCTCAAAACGTGAAGTAATCGAAAGATATAAATAACGTTTTTAGAACACTATTTGCATCAACACAGTCGATACTATTAACTTGTATAATTACAATACGTTTTTAAATGCGAAACAATGCTTCTTTATACACAACATTTGTTGTTGACTTTGAGTATTTCCCATCCTCGTCACAAGAAAGAACCTTCAAACCTTTCTTGCTTTTGACTCGAGATACTACCACGTAAAGCTGGCCGTGTGACAACACCGGTCGTTGGAGAAACAATCCTACTCACGTCAATGTTTGGCCTTGGCTTTTGTTAATAGTCATTGCGAAGCACGGTGATACCGAGAATTGTCTTCGGTTAAATTTAAAATGCATTTTGGTATCTGAAGGACTTAAAACCATACGTGGTATAGCGCAAATAGTGCCAACACTTCCACCTGATATAATATTAGCTTCAATAATATTAGTACCGATTCTTCAAATTTGGAATCTGGTTCCATTGCATAGTCCTGCTGTTTGATCAATGTTTCTTATGCACATAACAGGTGTGCCTATTTTAAGAGTCAGAGAATGACGCAGAAGTCCGGATATTTTAATGCTGTTGAGAAAGTCACACGTGTACAATTCCGGATTGAAAGTGGTGTCTTCATCAGCAATACCAATCGAGTCAGAACTTAGATATGTTTTTTGATCTCCTTGAAGTAGTGTAAGCATTCTGTCATTGATCACGTCCACAAGCTCATGAGTTGGTGCGAGGATGGCCCTCTCTTGGAAAAAGGTTGGGTTATAAAGGTTATTGATCAAATCTGGGTAAGTTTCTTCAATTATCGTACCAACATGATCTTCGGAATCAGGAATCAACATGTCGCCTGTAAATTCAACGTTTGCTTCCCCATTGTTTTTACCTCCGATCGTTCCATTTCCAATTGATAATATCCAATCCGCAAAATCTTGTATTTCTTTACGTTTGGAGTTGTTTGAGCTTGTTCCTAGCCTCATGTTGATAGTCAATTGTAGCACTGTACAATGGTCCCATAGATATGAAGAGTTTATCGACGCGTGTACAACGCTATGTCGTGAACCGTTTGTGATGACCGGAAGGATTTGTCAAAAGTCACCTCCGAACAAAATAACCTTTCCCCCGAAAACTTGTTCAGATGGGTTTGATGGGTGTGTTCTACATATGTCTCTTAGTGTTCTATCGAATGCTTCGTAACAATGTCTATGTGTCATTGGAGCTTCATTCCATATGATTAGCTTGCATGCCCTTATAAGTTCGGCCAGCTCACTATCCACTGGGATATGGCACATAGATTTTTCTGACATGGATTTACTTCAAATTTAACCAGGTACTCGATATATCAGGGTTTATTAATATAGAAAATATATTTTTAGATTTTTCTTTTGTTAATTTAATTATATGTTGATTTTATTAGGTTTAAATGTATATAAATGTAATTTTTGGTTTTTATGCATTGAATGCTTGTACATTAGGTTTAGGGGCTTGTACTTATATTTAGTAAGTTTAAGAAATTTATTTTTAAGGTTTGTGTATAAAAGACATGGATATTGTGCTTTAAAATAAGTACATTGAGGTTTATAATGTGATTTATATATATTATGATGTTATGCATAAATGACTTGTACCTTGGCTTGAAAGACTTGTACACTTATATTTTGTAAAAAAATTATATATATTAATTAGGGTTTGTGATTTTATTACATAAAATCATAGTTTTGTGAGTTTAGGGTTTGTATCGGGAGTTATAGTGAATTTAGGGCTTTTGTGCTTTAAAAACTTGTACATTGGCTTGGATGAGTTGTACTTTAGTGTTTTAGGGTTTTGTTATTCATAATTATTGTTATAATAATTTAGAGTTTCATAGAAACTCTAATAGATAAGAATTGTTTAGTTTGAACGTTTATTAATCGTATGTTAACGAATTAACGTAAAGTGGCAAATGAGATATCGTAAAGTTTTATATGAAAATGTTTATATAAATTAAACATTAAGTAAGTTGATGTTGGTCCACATGAGAGCACGTTTATCGAGGATGTGAGTTACGTCACATTGGATAGTAGTTATGATCAGATAAAAAAAAATTATACGTAGAAAAAGGATAAGTATTATGTAAGATAGTTTATTATAATGTGGGATTTTTACAGTGGTTACACTAAAACAAAACTCTATGTGTCAGATGATCAACTTCCTACAAAGCCGACTGATTGACTGCTAGCAGCAATCAACATCGTCCTTTCGAGAACTACAAGACCTTACCCACAAAACCCGAAAATTTTGGCAGTATCCCCAGTACGCACTGGATGTCACAATGCTCTATTATAAACCTCCACGGGAGGAAAAATCTGTTGATGAGACTCATAAGACCCTAGCCACAAACGAAGGTCCTCCAAGCCAGAATGAGTAATAGGTGAATAGTAAAGCCTTTAAGAACTTGGAGACTTACTAGGATTAACGGGTAGCCTAACAGGAACCCTAAAGCATCTCGGAATAACCAAATCCACTATCGTGAGGGTAAACTGTCTAGCTCTTTCACTAAACTTTTAGGAATGCAAACTGACCTAGGATAAGGAGTTTTATCAATACACCATTAACCATCAAGACAAACCTCGGAGAACTAATCAAACGCTATCGCCCCAGACTATAGATATTAGCATAACACGCTTTGATGAAGTTCATCGAAATACGACTTATTATCTTTAGCCCTTAAGACACGAGGCCCATTAGGAGTCTAAAATTTTTAAGATCACGCTATTTACTATAAGTCTTAAATTCTAAGCGAAACCATTTAGGAACCTTAAGATACTAAAAAGGATTACTCATACACAATTCTCGCTAGAAAATATATCTAAGCATAATGGCGGACCGATATATTTATTTCAAACCATTGACCAAACAATTTAGGACAGGATGCCCCTCGAACAAGACTTGAAGTAGAACGTATATTTAAGATTATAAGTTTCGCTTGCTACTAGATTTCATGCTTTACCCAGCTAGGCAACCAAAGTATACTCTAGGATATTAGTAAGGATACAGACCCCATTTATACCTTCGTCTCCGATAATTTCCTTAAAAATCTGCCTTTCCCAAAATGTGCTTTATCAATAGTAAAACACATATAATCTCCTTCCTCTGTTTAAAATCTCATTCATTCTCATCTTTTATGGTATAGATGACTCCTACAGAAGGGACAACCAATGTCGTTCATGACCAGCCTATTGCTGCCACTATCCCAGCGGAGAACGGAGCAAACCTGCTTATCATAAATCCAGCCATGCTAGACATGTTATTAAATCATCGTGTGGCAGCAACCCTAGCCGCAGCAAAGGCCAACAACACGACTGCTGATATCGGGAGTTCCAAACTTAAGGATGACAGCAACCACACTGGCACTTATCAGGAGTTTCGAAAGGCCATGTTTGGAAATCTTAATGGAACTGAAGGAACCATTGCTGTAATCAGATGGATGGAAAGACTGGAGGCAATGTTTCAAGCATGTGGGTGTGCAAAGGAGGATAGGGTAAAGCACGCATCACTCACCTTCACTGATGATGCTCAAACCTGGTGGAACAACCATCTGAAGACCACAGGCATTGATGCTGCATATGCGATGCCATGGGAAAGCTTTAAAGAGATGGTGCGCAGGAAGTTCTGCTCCTACAGTGAAATCAAAAGAATGGAGGAAAAATCTTGGAATCCCAAGGTGCGAGGTGACAGTGCTGCCGCACGCTGTCAAGGAAAGACACCAATAAGCCCTGAGATGATCAAGACATAAGCTCGGCTACGGGAGAGGTACTTAGGAGGATTTCCCCCATTCCAAGGGGAAAATGACACTGCCTCCAAGACCACTAAACTCCAGAGGCCCACAAACGTAGCCCACAAGCCGATGGGATCAACGGTTGGGACAAGTGCCAAAAAAGTGGCTGACAACAAAAAGAAACGGGAAGATCACTCCAAGGGTCGTAGTAATGTTGGTCCTGACAAGCGACAAGGAATGGCCACAACCCCTACTGCAGGCACCAGTATGAAGAGAGGATATGCTGGAAACCTACCTAAGTGTAACGTGTGTCCGTTTCATCATCGTGAACCTTGTCCAATGTGGTGTGGAAATTGCGGGGGAGTCGGCCATCGAACTAAGAACTGTGAAGTTTTCACTCATGTGATTGACTCAAGGTTCACCGCCACCTGCTGTGAGTGTGGAATGATTGGACACT
Source organism: Artemisia tridentata subsp. tridentata (assembly GCA_021014915.2). Taxonomy (NCBI): domain Eukaryota; kingdom Viridiplantae; phylum Streptophyta; class Magnoliopsida; order Asterales; family Asteraceae; genus Artemisia; species Artemisia tridentata. The sequence goes on from CP139504.1 coordinate 190,886,317, forward strand.
ACAGGAATAATTGCCCAGGACTGAGAAGTGGAAACGAGAGGGTCGGCCAGGACCCAAATGGCATGATGAGTGGAAATGCAGCTTGGAACCTTTTCTTCACGTAACAACCTCCACATCTAGTTTCTCTTAGGTCGTATTTCCTCGAATAATTGTACTTCTTAAAAGACATATTGTAATGTTGCTTTGTACGAACCTCTCTGTGATGAATTTCCTTAATTTTTGAGATCAAGATATTATGATGACTCTTTTCCTATCTCCATCACTTTTAAAATTGTCCATTAACTAGTACACTTATGACAACTTGTTGTGATTCCGAACCAATAGAAACCCAATACCATGTTAACTAAACCCGGTATAGCATCATCAGTCCTTAACTAAGCATAGCCTGATCACCTATGTTTAGTTCAGGGAGGATCATGCCATGATGGGAATAGTCATCGTGAAAGACTCCTGCACTCTAGAACTTTCAATACATATCTCGACCATCGAAGTTCAACTGTCTCTCACCAAATCTTGAATTCACATGGAAATGTGAAAAATAGGATCAAAACACTAGAACCTTCAAATCCCCAACCCCATCGGGTAATTCTAAGTGAAAACCGAGGACGGTTTTCATTCCTAAGATGGGGAGGATGTGACAAATGGTAAATTTTCACTAATACTTAATTTATAACTATCCATTTATTGTGACTAAATCACCAGACTAGGCATTTACATGGTTATCACGGAAAACAGAACCCGCACATTAAAGCATGATATTAAATCCCACCAAGAACAGTGAATTTCTCCATCTCACATTTTACCAAATATAATGTAGCAAAAAAATGGGAGGTTATCTCATTTTTACGCAGAATAACACCACACGCGTACCGATGTCTCAACAGTAATAAATTAAAACTCAGAAATTATTGTAAATTCATAAAACCCTAAATTCATTCAATTATTATATAAACGTCTCTAAAAATCCATTCCTCCATATTTATATCGGTTCTAGGAAAGACCCGAGTTCAGCCCAGTTCAGCGAGACGTGGGTATAATTTACCCAATCCTTAAATAAATTCTATCCTTATATACTTATAATAAATATTCCCAACTCACACAAATATCAAAAATCCTGTCTTCCCCTAGGTCTCTTTTGTCCGCTCCTCTCCTTCCCCAAAAACCATATACGACCCATCACTATCCACCATTTCTGCCATCTCTTCTTTTTGACCTAAATGCTCCTACTCGTTTTCACTAGCCTTGAAATCCCCAAGTCAAACCTAGAAAGTTACACAAGAAGGAGAAATATCACTTGAATGGAAGTATTATTCCTCCCAAATCCGAAAGCAGTGATAGAGTTACTCTCCATGTTCTTCTTTTAAAACCAATATTCAAGGGAAATCGAATCAAACCTCCACAACTTCACTCAAAGTTTCTGAGAAGATTTAGATCACTCAAGGAAGAACAAGGGATTGTGGTGATTGTGGTTCAATTTGGGATAGCTGGGTTATCGGATGGAAGTCTTGTTCATCATCTCTCGAATCATTGTAAGGATATAAGCTTGTATTCAAATCTTTCAAATCTATTCATATCATTTTAGTTTGTTTTTATTAATTTTGGATCGAATTGATGATTTAGGTTGTTGGAGTTTAGTGATTTTGGATATATATTATTTTCAAGAAGTAATTGTTGTTATTATCAAATTTTAGAAGTTGTTTTTATTGTTTCATGTGGCGTAGGTTCGGTAAAACTAGAAAATCATGTTTGGATTGTTGAAAATTCGTCCTTAGTTTCGCAACAACCAAATGAACCCTTAGGGAACCTATTTCGAATTAAGCCTAGTGATTTTGTAATGAGGATATTGGGTACTAGATCCATTCAAAATGACAAGCTCTTTCGGTTTAGGAATGTTGTTTAGGATGGGGGATATAATGGTCATCCTTTAGTCGAATTAAACCACCCAACACAAGGTGTTGGATGGTGGTCTTAAGCTGGGAACAACCACCCTTCACAGGGGAGGTCTTGACCCAAGGCGTTGTCGAGTTAAACTCACCCAGGAAGCCTCCATGGAGGTGAGCTAGCCGTGGGTTAAAAACTCAATGTAAGCAAAGAATATTTGCTTCTTAACCCTCCCCGAGATACACTATAGGATCCTAAGAATGAGAAGACATGAACTAAGGGGTGTACCCTTGATTCGAGTATTGAATGCACCCCGTCCTGGACCAAGGATGAACCCCAATCGGGATAGGACCTCTCTTGCTAAACTCGAACCCATAAACTCGATTAGATAACTCTTTTGATGGTTGGTTTTTAGGCTAAGGAAAATAAAGCGCCAAGAATACTTTTTGTCGTAAGAGTTACCCTCACACTCGAAATGGGTCTTTTCCCTATTAAAACAAGCACGGTTATGTCAAGACCATAGCCCCCCCCCCATGACACCGAGACACCTACATTTAGAAGTTGAGTAGTACTCGACCCAAGGTAAGCCAAGTCATGAGTTTCTAAGGCTTTTGAGGTTGAACTGTGGACTAAGATTTCCTAGGAAAATGCACCAAGTCCCTTTGGGGATGTGTATGTGTGTGTGCTGTGTTCCCATTACCAGACCGAACCAAAAACTAAGCTATTAGAAGCCCAACTCAACTCCAAAATCACCTTTGATCCAGTCCAGCCGTATAGGATACTTGGGTTGTGACAAGCTAGCCCACCAGGCCCATGTGGCTGTTGGTGGTAAACCTCCCCAGTCCAGCCCAACATCGAGGTTCGCCCCCCCCCCCCCCTCATCCACTGATCTAGTTGGGCCGTAGCCCAACAAATATTGTGTATACTAAAAAGGGTGAACATATACATATTAGTCGTGAAATAAAATTTATATAGCCGATCACGCAAAGATTTTCTATTGAAACTAACGTACACATATATGAAACTTGTATCGTGACAGCTTAAAAACTCGTCAACTATACAATTGAACCATTAACTTGTGATTGTCACTTAAAAACCGGCTTACACTTATATATAAATGTAAATGTAAAACATAAAATTTGCATAAAAGAATACAAAACTTTATATACACACACTTGTCGTTAAATATAAAATTCGAGTAAACTAACAATAAATCAAAGTCATACTAAGTGTAGGCTAGAATACATACTAATGAGTATACAATTTGACATTTATTTTAATTGACTGATAATCATGTCATTAATGAAAACTAGGAAAATGGGATATTAACATAAACCTCACTTAAACTAATTTAACGAGATCAAATGTTTTCTAAACTTGTAATTTATAAATACGAGTCATAACTAATCATTAATAACAAGATAAACCTAGTTCATTTTTAATAAACGAAATAAACCAAATTTTTATTAAACCAACTACATAATACAATTTTTCTCAAAACATTTAAACTTTTAGTAAATGTCGCTTACACTTAATTTTATTTCAAAAAAATCTACATAACAAGATATAACGACTAAACTACACGACCTTAATATATATATATATATATATATATATATATATATATATATATATACACATCACATCCCGATTATATCTATTCGTGCTTTAGACCGTTCATTTCTTTTTCTTTCCAAATTCCGTCACTCAAGTTCCTATAATATCCTCGTTTCCTCATTACCGTACATTTAAGTCATTCGTAGAGCTAAACCTTACCATTTCTTAGGGAATTCCTTCGTAACCACACTTGCCGCCACACAAGTGACAACAACATAAACACTTTAAAACATTGAAATTAAATTCTGAAAAGACTTAAATTTAATACTTGAAACTAAAACATGGTTTATTAATCTAGGTTGCGTGTTGGTGCCGTACACTTCCTAATTTCACAGCATTCACTGTTCAGACCATTAAAGGTGAGTTTATAGCCCCTCTTTAATTATACTTGTTTTATATGAATGGGGTGAGAAACATGCAAAACCAAATTTTATGGACCATTAATACTTATTTTACCAAAGTTATTGTGCAGTTAGCCTAAACCTTGTTATGTCCCCTACTGCCCGAATTTCATGAACCGTTAATTCTCGACGGGAAGCGTGAATGTTATAAATCGATCTATTGGGAGTAACGTCCCCGTTCGGTTTGACCGGATAGGCAAACGAACATATACCATATCAAAGTACAAGTGTCTGGGATAAACACTTGCCAGGGCCTTTATGTTTAACATGCTTCTAGAGCATGCAGACCTGTTATAGCTTCGGTTGCATAAACTTAGTGCTAGCGTAATAAAATATAAATGCGACATTTCAATTCTCACAAACAAAACCGTTGGTCCAAATGTGCTATAATTGTTTTAACTTAAAAATATGAACTCACCAGATTTTTGCTGACTTTTAGCATGTTTTTCTCAGGTATCTAGAATTATGCAAGTGTGGCAAGGCTTGGCAAGGCGGCGGACTTATACTATTGGCCAAAGTGTTTTTAACAATTGTTTAAGACTTGTTTTTGAGGGACCATTAAATTTGTAAACAAACTTGGAACATAAAGATTTTTATAATTGAATTAAACAAATGATTATGTTTTTACAAAGTATGTAATTAGTTCTTCGTTACCTCGTGTTATGATTTCCATTTCAGTAGCACCCCATGATTCTAATGCTTTCGCAAGGTCAGATTTTGGGGGTGTTACAAAAAAGAACCGTGTTCTTTTTGTCACAAATTTGTGAGACACTAAAGAGGTTATACTTAAGCTCTTGTACAAAATACACATCTTCAAATTCTAATTTACTGATTTTCAACGTGCCTTTACCAGTAATTCTTCCTCCTATTCCTCCCTCAAAGGTAACATATCCTCCAACAATTGGTTGAAAGCCAGAAAGATAGGACATGTTGCTTGTCATGTGCATGGAACATCCACTATCTGCATAATCTTGATCTTCCTCATCATCTTGTGAATGTCCCTGCACATAAAAGAAGGAAATTAGTTTCCTTGGGGTACCCAAGCCATCACTGACTTGGGTTTTCCTCGTGCATCAACATAGTCAAATCTCTTTAATACAATTGATGCAACATTGGGTTTGATTGGTCTCCATACCTAACATGCTGAGCCTTAACAACATTTTCCATTTTATCCCTAGCAGTATTTTTAGGCTCACCAGTACTAACTGCTGGCCTTGCAGTTTTAACTTTTGGTTTCCAAACTTTATTTTTAAACACTGCCTTCTTGTAAAAAGACCTTTTTCAAGTTTCTTGTGCTAATTTTACAAAACATGTGATTGGTCTAGCACTTGAAACTGCTGGTTTAGGGTTAACAGTTTTAAATGGTCTGGCAGTACTAACTGCTAGTCGAGCAGTACTAATTGGTTTGAGGCCAGACTTCAATAAAAGTGCTCTGGGAGTCATTCTATTAGCATTGGGTTGAGTTTGAGACCTGTTTAAGTTAACCCTATGACTTGTATTCCCAAGTACCCTATTGTTCCTAGTAACCATCTTTCTCCCATGATGGTTATGACAAAAATCCTGAAGGTGGTCAAAGCTACCACAAGTAAAACAAGCCCTGTTGTACATGACAAGGTCATCACCTAGTTTTTGGGACTTAAGGTTATTTTAGTTCCCTTGGTTACCTCTAGTCTTGCTTGTGGACCTATACATCTCATAGTACCTAACTGTTTTCCTAACTAGTTTTACATTTGTTGTAGGCTTAACAGTTTCATGACTAACCACCCTAGGAACATTGGTTCCTTCTAACTTTACTACATCAGGTTTAGGTACAACCTGATCTTCATCATCAGATTCCCAATCCTCAATGATGGGAGCATCTGAGTTCCTGTCACTTGACACCTTGTCCTCAATTAGAGAGGTGTCACTTGTACTCTTAAAAGGCTCATTCACAACATCAAGTTTATCTACTTTATTATTATCTTTAGCCTTACAACCATATTCTAACTTAGGTTGTTGAAACTCTGGTAAACCTGTATGCTCTAGGTCAATTCCTGGGGGAGCAGGCACTCCTCTATGAGGAGGTGGACATGTTTTATACCCCAGCCCAGACTTAGCCTTATTAACCATTTGACACTCTATAATTTTATTAACACCTTTTGATGCATACTCCAAAGTGTCTACAGTTAATTGAATGTTTTCTTTTGCCTCTATGATTTTATCTAATTCAGCTTTAAGCAAACTAATCTCAACATTTTTAAGAGTCAAGTCTCTCAAAAACAGACTCATTGTTCTTATAATGCACAATTTGTTCTTCTAGGACTACTAAACCTCTTTTATGATTAGACAAATTATAATTTGTTGGGTTTAATTCAATCCTCTGTTCATCATAGTGTTTCTTTAAATTTTGTTTTAGAACAACTTTTATCTGAGAGTACCTCTGAGTTAGAGAAGGCCATAAGTGTCATCTCAGCTGGTGCTTCCTCTTCATCTGCCATGAAACTCCAGTCATAGCCTAGACAATCAATAGCCACCATAGCCTTAGAAGATGTCTTTGGCTCTTCCACTGCCTTTGGCTTGCCTCCATACCCCCTATTCTTGCTATCCTGTTGCCTGGGTCTTCTACATTCTCTTGAAAAATGCCCTAACTTGTGACAATTATAGCATCTACCTTAGACTTGTCAAAACCAGCAGTATCATTACTACTGATGTTGATTTTCTTGCCAGTTCTTTGATAGAATTTCTTAGCCCTCATGCTAAGAAGTGAGATCTGCCACTTGAGATCCATCTCTTCCAAGTCATCATCATTAATCTTCTAGAGATCTTCATGTGTCAGCACTGACCCATCATTCTGGCTTGTCAGGAATGCACAATAGGTAGTATCATTCAGGATACCAGTAGTACTGGTTGATGAGCTAGCAGTACTAACACTAGGGTTAGCAGTACTAACTCCCACAACCACTTTCACTTCATCTGGACTTGAATTACTAGAAGATGACACAAAATCCATATTCCCAGTGCTTGAACTAGCACCTCCAACTTTCTTCATATCATGTTCAACATTCTTGAACTTGTTATATAAGTCATTGAGGCTCATAGTATCAATATCTAGCTTATTCTTCCAAACCACCACATGCATAGCCCATTCAACAAGTAAACTCCTCAAGAACTTGGAGTTCAGATCTTCCTAAGGTATGTCAACTCCAAGTACAGCCAGTTGGCTGACAATATTTTGCAACCTGTTAAACATGTGATCTAAAGACTCATTACTAGTAGCACTAAAATTTTCAAAGTTCTGCTTCAGTAGAGTCTTTTGGGTCTTCTTGGTGACTTCATTACCACCATACCTAGTAGTGATTGCTTCAAACAAGGACTTTGCATCCTTATATTTGTTGGAGTTTAGGAGCTGATCATGGGGAATAGTCATCATCAGCAAACTCCTAGCCTTGACATCATTCTTCTTTTGCAGCTTCTCTTCTGCAGTCACTAGAGAGGTATTCACAACAGTCTTTTCTTCACCATTGACTGTTGTTACTGATGTTGAAGGTTTAAAAGAATTTCCTTCTTCAATGATCTCCCACAGTGCATAGTCCTGCACTTGGAAGTGCTGTTCGATTTGTCGCCTCCACATCTCAAAGTCGTTTTGCTTCAGCATAGGCAACTTAGCAGCCATGTTGGTTTGTGTGGTTTCCATGTCCATTGTATTCAAAATGAGTTCTTCTTCTAAATCAAAGTATCAATCTGACTCTGATACCACTTGAGAGGATCAAACACTGAGGATGTAACTCCTTTATAATGTGTTTAGGATACTTTGAGGATATTGTCAAGTATGCGGAATGTACTTAACAACACTTAGAAGAATTTGTTTGATGTAACAGTAACTAGACAATGAGTAATGAACACAGATATTAACTTCAAATAATTCAATATTATTAGCAAATAATACGAGTGATCTCAATATCATTAGGGTTACAAAGACCTTGAATCTTAACAAAACTTATATCAAAAGTATATGTGGAAAACTAGAAGGGGGGTTGAATAGTTTTACGTCTTTTTAATTTTATTATGAAAACCTTTGTTTATTTTTAAAACACTTAGATTCAAGTTTGTATGAAAAATAAAACTTGAACCTTATTATTAGTTATATATGTGTTCTTTTAAATTGATTATAAAAGTTTTGGTTTCTTGAATGGAGTTTCAAATTTATCTTTATGTGAAGTCGACCTCTAAGTAATGCTAAAAATTATATAAGCCTATGTGTATGAAAGTAATGACGATGTAAGTAAAGAAATAAATAAGGGATGGAAAGATCTAACCGAGACACGAGAGATTTATAGTGGTTCGGCTACAAGGACACCTTCCTTGCCCTACTCTACTCCCCGAGCACCTAGCTCGAGAGTTTTCTTCACAACTTCAATAAGCTCCCTTATGGCGGAGAAAACCTTACACGACTTTGGCTTACACGGGTTTAACGACACAAAGCTAAATGTCGAGTTCTAATCGTAGCTAGAACCAATCTCACAACTTCACAACACAAATTCTTCACTACTTATTCACAACGGCTTCACGACTTGAACTCTAGGACTTCACGACTTCAACACGACCGCTTCACAACATCTATGCTGCGTCTTCACGACTTCAACACAAGGACTTCACGACTGGGACTTCACAACTTCAACACGACCGCTTCACAACTTCTATGCTACGGCTTCACGACTTCAACACTAGGACTTCACGACTAGGACTTCACAACTTCAACACTACCGCTTCACAACTTCTATGCTACGGCTTCACGACTTCAACACTAGGACTTCACGACCTCTACCTTACGGCTTCGCGACTTCTATGCTACGGCTTCACAACTTCTTCACACCGCAACTATTTCACAACTTCACTATGCTTCTACACTACTTCTTTACACCACAACCTCTTATACAACTTCTTTGCTACTTACACACTACACTAAACTAATCACTTATGTTTACACCTTATATACACACTTTACACAAATGAATGAATGATTTACAAAGTAAACAAAACAAACAACTTGAGTAACAAGATGATACTAAGTTGTAATACTTCTAGTCTTGATTGATAGAAGTATTCTTCTTTTGCACTTGGATGGTGGAAGCTTGGATCACTTGGAAACCAATGGTTAAGATTATATGATCAAAGGGTTTTTGAAGATATGAAATGAGATCTACAACAGATAGTTTCTAGTGCAAAAAGGTGAGTAAAAATCCAGGGGAAGGCTGGTATTTATAGGCAGAAAACTGGACAGCTGGAAGCCAGAGGAGCGTGGCCGGCCCCCTTAAATAGGGGGCGGTCCCCTTAATTTTAAGGGGGCCGCCTAGCAAAATTAAGGGTGCCGCCCAAGCCAACCGTTGCCCAGTTTTGTCTTTTTGTAGGGAAGGTTTTTCTGGAACATTTTTACTGATTTTGGTTAAAAATTTGAATTCATAAATTTATAATGAATTAAACCTTTTTATTTATTACCAAAAATGTTTTTCTAAAAGATATAAAATGTTTTTGACATTTTATAAAAAAATCTAGTTATTAAGAAAATGTTCCTTTGATCATATAATGCATTAAGCATTAGTTCATTCATACCTTAAGTGATTTTAGTTGTAGAAGTGAATATTTACAACTAAGTACTTGTTTATTTTATAAGTTTATGTTTTAATGAGTTTACATTTTGTGATCATCAAAACATAGAGATATGAATAAATATTGATAATGTTTTTAGGCATTATTTATGTCAACAATCTCCCCCTTTTTGATGATTACAAAACCTAAACTCATTAAATCCAAAAGTTTATTTTTGGACAAGTATTTGGTGAGTTTATATTCACTTCTCCCCCTTTTTATAGAATCAAAAAGGTTAAGCCGACAAATTTAGACGTGAAATTTATCGGGACGAAAACTCCCCCTTGATGTTTACTCCCCCTCGTTCGAGGGCACCAAGGAGACGATATATGGAATACTTGCAAGAAAAAATATTAGAAGCACAAGCATGCATATATATCATAATATCACATATAAGGTCATTAAGCATAGCAAACATATATTAAGAGCATACAACAAAACATTCATTAATAGAAGATAATTATGTGTAAAACATAATTATTGATACAACATATATTTTGCTTATAGCATACAATAAGTAGAAAATTTTAAATTGCCTAAGAGATCCATTGGACTTGCTTGAGACATGAAAACTTGGATGAGTGGTGATGGAGTGTTTGAAATGGTGATGAGTGATGAGGGTGAGGATGTTGGATTAATGGAGGTGTATGTTTGGGTGTATGGAGGTTGGAGATGGTGGTGGTGGAGACATTGGAGGTGGAGAGTTTGGAGCGGACCATGATGGATGAAGGTTTTGATGTTGTTCAAGTGGGGATATTGGATTGGATCTAGTGAGAAGATACTCAATCCAAGTAAAGTGCTCATTTAGAGCAATGGTTTGTTGTTGAGGAAAGATGCAACAAGGACATTTGTTGACATGTTTCTCAACTTGGTTTTTGTTGTGGGGTGATGTGGGAATGCTAGATGAAGGTTGATCTAGGTTTCTTTGGGCTAGGTGTAGGGCAAGAAGAGCACTAAGCTCATGAGCGTCCTTGAGTTCCTCAATGAACTTCAAGTGTTCGGATGAAGGTGATGATGGTAAAGTGTTGTTGTTATGAGGGATGGATGTTTGCACATGCAACATGGGGGTAGCATGTGAGTTGGTAGGAGGTGGTGGTGACACTCTTGGTGGTGGAGATGTTTGTGAACTTGGGTAATCATGAGTGGATGAAGATGGTGATATGGATGAAGCGGATGTTCCAAGAGTGGTGAGTGTTTTTAATGATGTATTGGTGGGTTGAGTGTGAATGAGATTAGGATTGAAGTTTTGGCATTGATCATAGGGAGATGAAGGGTTAGGGATGGATGATTAGTTATGTGTTTGAACAACATCATTTGTTGGGTTATGGCAAGTTTCAAGCTTCCTTCTCCAAATTGGACTCACCGAGATTTTAGCAACTCTTGAGGGTTTTGATTTTGGGTAGTTGGAGGATGACATGTTTGAGTGAATGATATGAATGAGCATTTATGATGAGGAGGTGCATTTATAGTGTAGGAATGATGTGGTTTAGGAAGGTAAATTTTGGTGGGTGGTTTATGACAAAATGTGTTTGTGAATTTTGGGAAGTATGGAATAAAATGGGTTAGAAATTGAAAAAGAGAACAGTAAGCCAGATCTCCAGATGGCCGGTCCCCTTAATTTTAAAGGGGGTGCCTAGGTATTTAAGGGGGCCGCCCATCTGCTGACTTCCAGATTACTGAAAATGGGTTTTTGGCAGAAATTTGTAGAAAAGGTTATGTTTTTGAGTTTAGTTTCAAGCAAGTCCAACTTCTTTCAATGCAATTTAGGATTTAATAACTCATATATGCTAAGCATATTTATTTAAGCAACTTTATCTAACATGCAAACTACTCATTAAGCATATAACATGTATATACATATATTAGAAAAGAAGATAATACATAGCACCAAGTAATTCATAGTATCATACTTAGGAAGATGAAAAGGCTAGTTAATTAATCCTAATGATTATCTATGTACAAGGGAATGGGGAGTTGTGATAGCATGGACTTCTAGACTTGTACCAAGTGAGATCTTTAATAAGTAAACCATGATTTTTCATTATTGATTTAGTTCACTTATAAGTGTCATATACACAAGTATATATGGCATATATGAGATCACCAAGCATGATTTAAAGAAATGTTTTTGGCATTATTCAACAATGCTTGAAAGTGGGTTTTTATGTAGATGTGAAAGTTATTTGAATAAAATAGATTGGTATTTATTTCAAAATGTTTTTATGAGGAAAGGAAACAAAATTTTCAATCTTTTGCTTTGATAAAAACATCATCATGGACAAATGTTGGGAAGAAAAGTGGGATGGTAAAACATATTAGAAAGGTGATATAATCTTTTGAAAAATCATTTTTCCAAGATGTTGAGTTTTTGCATATTAAAAATAGATGTTATTAAAACAATGGTTGTAAAAGATTTCATGCTCAAGGAAATTGGTTAAGGCTATTGTCACATGCTATCCTTTTCTACACATTCAATGGCATTTAAGCATGGAAAAAAATCATATCAGAATAGTTTATAGAAAGACAAAAGCTATTATAATAAATATGCATTTAATAATTAAGCAAATAATTACGAAGGCATACAATTAAAACACATATGAGCAAGTAAACATCTAGAAATTTTATGTATGCAAGATGACATAAATCTAGGAATGAAAAACTCTAATGAATAACAAAGTTCATAAAAGTAAACTAGCGTTAGGTATATTTAGGAAGAGTAATTTAATCAAGTTAGAGAATGAATATGAGACTATTACCAGTGGTGCTCAATTCAGGCTGAACACGACCATTTTTACGGGTCACACACACCCAACTTCTCACAAGAAGCAATTCAACCGTTAGGTCAAATTGAATTTCTAGTCAATAGATTCTCCAGTAGTCATTCTCTTTTTAGAAGAAATTAAGTTCCTAAATTTACCTATCGAAGAGTATCAAATATGACGTTTGCTTGGTTCACTAAAGCTTGACTTGATTCAAACATCATCTTTTTATGAGATCGACAGTGAACACTTTATTTAATACTTAGGGGGGGCTAACTAAAAGGTTTCTAGTTTATTAAGCCGCAGAACGAATATAGCTATAGTGTAAAGGCAAAGCAACCTATCAAACTAAGCGTATCCTAAGGCATTTAATAAGATTATATGCATGAAGTAATTACTTATGAAAATTTAAAAGGAGAACTTACCTCACGTCCTAGCTTTTCTTTGTAATGTCTCAGATGATAATCGACGTGTGAATGATAGGTGAGTCTTCAAGATAACCAAGGTGTGAAAGTATATCATGGCAAGCTTCTAACACCATAATTAATACCGAAGTGGCTTGACCCGAACATGTCTTGTACTAGACTCATTTGATATCTTAGCCTTGATGCATATAACGTCTTATGTAGAATCTTCCACATTTAGACGAGATGGCAAGAGAATCCATAAATATTCCACTACCTCACTAGGTTTCGAATTTGAGTAGGTTGTCGTAAGATTGAGTATCATTCCTTTGAGCGTAACGTCACCTGATCAATTAAAACAACTTGGTACCCGGATTCTCATGGGTCCGAGATGGTTAGTTGAGGACATCCATTGCATTTGAATGCACATAGTGAGGATGTCGCCAACAAGTACAAGAATTCCTTAGCAGTTTGTTTTAAAGTACAAACATTGGATTTCTTGACTTATATCATTTATAATCATAGTAACTAACCTTATTTCTAAATTTCTCTAATAGGTTTTTCAATTTTAATTTGTTTTGATTTACTAGTTGATGAGTTATCCGAACTAAATCCTAAACCGGTTTTATCATTAAATGGCTTTTGACAATTTAGTAAGTATTTAAGAGATTTGGAGCTTGCTTCAAATTTAGCTAATATTTTTGCTCTTTCATTTAATCTTTTAATTTCAAGTTTATAATCTTGACATGTTTTGCATTCTAGATCAATTTCAATATTACTTTTAAGTCTAGACATTTTATCTTCTAAAATTATTTCTTTTTCAATATTACTTTCAAAAGTTTTTGATGATTTATGTTTAGAAATAGTTTTTAGATCTATGTTGCAAAAATGTTTAAACTCATTTTCTAGTTTTGAAAATTCTAAAATGAATGGATCATAGCAAAAATATTCGATTTTGGATTGTACCTTATTTGGAGTTTTATCTAGTTTGCATTCGTCACATACCGGATGATGATCTTCTCCTTCGTCTGTGTCACTCCATGATATTGGATTGAGTTCACTTTGGAGTTGATTTATGTAGTCTTCGTCGTTAATACCTTCATTAACAACATTTGAACTAGTAGCACATGTATCTATTTTATCTAAATGTTTATCTATTAAATTTTCTAAGATGACTAATTCATGTACAAGATCAAAATCCTCATCTTTGGCTTGACATTTTTCTTGATGAAAGTTTAAGAGATTTTTCCAAATATCATTTGCCGTTTTACAAAAAGATATTCTTTCATATTCAACTTTCGGCAAGGTTTTGTAAATAATTATTTTAGCTTCATTATTTTTGTTATTCTTTGTTTTTAAATAATCATTTTTAGTTTCAAAATCCATTTTTGTTTGACTTTCAAAATCCGTTTTTGTTGGTTGAAAATCACCAATCGAAATGACATGCCAAAGATCTAGATCAATTGATTTCACATAATTTTCAAATTTATTTTTCCATACAAGAAAAGTATAGTTTTCAAATAGCGGTGGTGTTTGCATAAATTCCCCTTCTAAATATTTTTCAGATTCCATAGATCGATTCAAGTTTTAAAATACAGTATATTTTAAAGATCTTGATTGACGTGGCTCCTGATACCAATTGTGGAAAACTAGAAGGGGGGTTGAATAGTTTTACGTCTTTTTAATTTTATTATGAAAACCCTTTTTTATTTTTAAAACACTTAGATTCAAGTTTGTATGAAAAATAAAACTTGAACCTTATTATTAGTTATATATGTATTCTTTTAAATTGATTATAAAAGTTTTGGTTTCTTGAATGGAGTTTCAAATTTATCTTTATGTGAAGTCGACCTCTAAGTAATGCTAACAATTATATAAGCCTATGTGTATAAAAGTAATGACGATGTAAGTAAAGAAATAAATAAGGGATGGAAAGATCTAACCGAGACATGAGAGATTTATAGTGGTTCGGCTACAAGGACACGTTCCTTGCCCTACTCCACTCCCCGAGCACCTAGCTCGAGAGTTTTCTTCACAACTTCAATAAGCTCCCTTATGGCGGAGAAAACCTTACACAACTTTGGCTTACACGGGTTTAACGACACAAAGCTAAATGTCGAGTTCTAATCGTAGCTAGAACCAATCTCACAACTTCACAACACAACTTCTTCACGACTTATTCACAATGGCTTCACGACTTGAACTCTAGGACTTCACGACTAGGACTTCACGACTTCAACACGAGCGCTTCACAACATCTATGCTGCGGCTTCACGACTTCAACACAAGGACTTCACGACTGGGACTTCACAACTTCAACACGACCGCTTCACAACTTCTATGCTACGGCTTCACGACTTCAACACTAGGACTTCACGACTAGGACTTCACAACTTCAACACTACCGCTTCACAACTTCTATGCTACGGCTTCACGACTTCAACACTAGGACTTCACGACCTCTACCTTACGGCTTCGCGACTTCTATGCTACGGCTTCACAACTTCTTCACACCGCAACTACTTCACAACTTCACTATGCTTCTACACTACTTCTTTACACCACAACCTCTTATACAACTTCTTTGCTACTTACACACTACACTAACCTAATCACTTATGTTTACACCTTATATACACACTTTACACAAATGAATGAATGATTTACAAAGTATACAAAACAAACAACTTGAGTAACAAGATGATACTAAGTTGTAATACTTCTAGTCTTGATTGATAGAAGTATTCTTCTTTTGCACTTGGATGGTGGAAGCTTGGATCACTTGAAAACCAATGCTTAAGATTATATGATCAAAGGGTTTTTGAAGATATGAAATGAGATCTACAACAGAAAGTTTCTAGTGCAAAAAGGTGAGTAAAAATCCAGGGGAAGGCTGGTATTTATAGGCAGAAAACTGGACAGCTGGAAGCTAGAGGAGCGTGGCCGGCCCCCTTAAATAGGGGGGCGGTCCCCTTAATTTTAAGGGGGCCGCCTAGCAAAATTAAAGGGGCCGCCCAAGCCAACCGTTGCCCAGTTTTGTCTTTTTGTGGGGAAGGTTTTTCTGGAACATTTTTACTGATTTTGGTTAAAAATTTGAATTCATAAATATATAATGAATTAAACCTTTTTATTTATTACCAAAAATGTTTTTCTAAAAGATATAAAATGTTTTTGACATTTTATAAAAAATCTAGTTATTAAGAAAATGTTCTTTTGATCATATAATGCATTAAGCATTAGTTCATTCATACCTTAAGTGATTTTAGTTGTACAAGTGAATATTTACAACTAAGTACTTGTTTATTTTATAAGTTTATGTTTTAATGAGTTTACATTTTGTGATCATCAAAACATAGAGATATGAATAAATATTGATAATGTTTTTAGGCATTATTTATGTCAACAATCTCCCCCTTTTTGATGATTACAAAACCTAAACTCATTAAATCCAAAAGTTTATTTTTGGACAAGTATTTGGTGAGTTTATATTCACTTCTCCCCCTTTTTGTAGAATCAAAAAGGTTAGGCCGACAAATTTAGACGTGAAATTTATCAGGACGAAAACTCCCCCTTGATGTTTACTCCCCCTCGTTCGAGGGCACCAAGGAGACGATATATGGAATACTTGCAAGAATAAATATTAGAAGCACAAGCATGCATATATATCATAATATCACATATAAGGTCATTAAGCATAGCAAACATATATTAAGAGCATACAACAAAACATTCATTAATAGAAGATAATTATGTGTAAAACATAATTATTGATACAACATATATTTTGCTTATACCATACAATAAGTAGAAAATTTTAAATTGCCTAAGAGATCCATTGGACTTGCTTGAGACATGAAAACTTGGATGAGTGATGATGGAGTGTTTGAAATGGTGATGAGTGATGAGGGTGAGGATGTTGGATTAACGGAGGTGTATGTTTGGGTGTATGGAGGTCGGAGATGGTGGTGGTGGAGACATTGGAGGTGGAGAGTTTGGAGCGGACCATGATGGATGAAGGTTTTGATGTTGTTCAAGTGGGGATATTGGATTGGATCTAGTGAGAAGATACTCAATCCAAGTAAAGTGCTCATTTAGAGAAATGGTTTGTTGTTGAAGAAAGATGCAACAAGGACAATTGTTGACATGTTTCTCAACTTGGTTTTTGTTGTGGGGTGATGTGGGAAAGCTAGATGAAGGTTGATCTAGGTTTCTTTGTACTGTTAGTTATTCTTCAACAGTCTTCAGTATTACACTAGCAGTTTGTACTATTAGTGTAATCTTCCAGCAGTACTAATCTTCAATCATTTAATTCCCAACATTTATCATGTTAATATGGTCATTTTGGAACTATAAAAATTGTGGAAGAAAATAGATTAGTTTTGGTGTTGTTATCTTAAGTGGTTTAGATTAGAAAATGGATTTCTGAAATATGCGCGGAAGCACTGCGTAAATTTCTAATTTTCAGAAAAATAAGTTATTTTTATAAGATTTTCTCAAAGAATGAGAAAAATAGATTTTATAACGAAAACGTGGTCGTTTGAATGGATATAAACGGGTTTATAACGAATGAGATACGAGTTTTCTAAAAGTTAATTATCGATGACTATTTTTTAGAAAATATATATATTTGCTGTTTGGATTTTCAACGTAGTAAAACTGAGCTTTAAATGATAAACCGAGTCTCCGAGACGTTAAAGTGTGTTAGTACACTTAAATACCTTCGCGGTGATAGGTAGAACTTTGAAAACCGGGCCATAACGAAGAAGTTATGACTTAACGAAGTAACGACGAAAACTAATATTTTGATAGTTTTTCTATTAGTGAATAGTAACTAGTTTTTATTTTTAGAAATGGATTTTTGGACACTTTAAGTGCGGTTTTAGACAAAATTACTTAAACAGAAGTTGTAGTGTTTTGGTTACCTATTTTAGTCAAGTCATAAACTTTTCCAAAATATACATTTCCGAAACAATCATAACGTAACTACGATACATACTTGCTAGAATTCCAAAAATATTATATTTTGACTATCGTTAGAAAGTAGGGAAGTGACGTCATTTTTACAGCTAAACTTACAAACAAACATGTACGGGTGATATAACATTTTATAACTTGAATATGCGACATCATTTCACAACCTAAATCATATCATTCATTGTTGATCCCAGTTGAGCTAACGATCTTGTTAATTATCTTAGATATAGATCTAAGACAATAGGTATAGAAACTGTTCTTGAATGATTATTAAGTATTATGCGGAATCTAATACTTAATCTTAAGAAGAATTATTAATGAACACAAACGAATTCTCAATAAACACTTCAATATATTAATACGGTTACTCAAAAGTAACAGGGTTACAAGAAACCTTGAAGTGATTCGAATACGCCTACAATACGTACTAATCTCTAACTCTAGATCCTCCTTTTATAGAATTAAGGAGTCCTAGTCGGTTACAATGACTTTCTATACAAGATAATATCTATTCGTATCTATTCCATAATTATCTAACATACTATACATCATTATCCAATAAGCAGCAGTAGAATCTTCGATGCCTAGCAGTAGTATCATACTTAGCTTATTTCCTTGATCTTCTCAGAAACTCCAGCAGTAGAATGAATACACTAGCAGTAGAATGATTTAGCCTAGCAGCAGAATCATACTTAGTGTATTTTCCATTTAGTTCAATGAGCAGCATTATCAAAACTAAGCAGCAGCATCTTAAATCCCAACAATCCTCCCCTAAACTTGATATTTTCTTCCAAAATCATCAAGTTTCTTTTAAGCATAGATAAACACCAAGAGGATGCTTCCAAACACTACTTCTTCTTCTTTCTTCCAAAATTCTGCCCATAGAGTTTTCTTTGCATCTGCCTGATCAGATCCACTACCATTTGATTCCAATGATTAACAAGAAGTTTAATATCTCCTTCAATCATCTTCTTAAGTGTAGATATAGCCAGAGGGTAATCCTTTTCAACTAACATATACATCTGAAGTCCTCCCGGCAATGCTACTTCATGAACTCCACATGATTCATAGAATCTCCAAAGATGAATCTTAGTACTTCTTCCTTGTTCCAGCCACACTCTGTCATCAGGACAAACTTCAAACATGACTTTAAGATCTCCTCAGAGCACTCTATCAATCTCATCTTGTGGTCTATTTTCACCATATTTGTTCTTGACTAAGCCCCACAAGTTTATCAAATCCTCTCTATCAATATTTTTAAGCATCTAAGAAAATGACTTAAATCTTTGAATTCTTCCACCAACTCTGTAGATCTCATACCAAGGAATTTTCATTTCATATACAACCTTCCAACCAGTAATAGAAGTCTTTGCACTTAAGGGAGCAATGTCAACAAAAGTATCATCATCAGACTCTACAATTTGAGTCATTAGTTGTAACTCAATTATTTTCTCGTAGAATTCCTCTGATTGCTTTTTCTTCTTTGTAGCATCACTGTCAGACTCAGAACTTTCCATGACAACTTTTCTCTTTTTCCTCCTAGCTTTCATCTTTAAAACTCTGCCAGTTCTCTTTTTACCAACACTAGGACCCTCTTTTTCTTCTTCCTTAACCTCTTCTTTTACTTTCTCTTTCTCAACAGCAATCTTTTCTTCTACTTACTTGCTTGACAGTTGGAGGTCTGAGCACCTTTTTCTTCTTTCTTGCAGCTAGATACTTTTTCTTCTGTTCTGCTTTAAATTTATTAAACCATGAATCCATTCCTTCTTCAGTAAAAGTATCTTGTATCTCCTCCTTGACTTGTTTTAACAATTCCATATCAGCTTTACACCTTATTCTTTCCTCATCCCAAGCATCAAGGACAGCCTGAGTCTTTGCTTCATCTTCAACATGTTTCTTTTGCCTGTCAAGCTCTACTCTATTTTCTTCTTCAAACTCAGCAGCTACTTTCCTTGCAGCTTCTGCATCATGCCTTTCTTGAAGATATTTTGGCCAATACTCAAATGGAAGATCTTCAGGATAAGGTTCAGGCTCATCAACCATCTTACCTTTTCCTTTTCGAGTATATGTATGAGATTGAATAGGCTTTTTGCTTGGTATTGGTTCCCTGATTGTAACTCCTTTCACATGAACTCTTGGAGGTGGAGGTGGTAGAGTTGTTTGTTTTGTTGTAGGTTGAGGTTGTGATTTTGGTTGTTGTTCAGCAACATGTTGTTGTTCTTGTTGTGGTTCTGGTGATTGTTTTTGTTCTGGTTGTGGTTCTGGTGGTTGTTGCTGTTCTGGTTTCTTTGGTGTTGATGTTTTTGAAGACTTAAGCTTTAACATAATCTCAGCCAAGCCCACATCATGATCATCTAACTCAGCAGTAGAACGTTGCTCTGGCTCAGCAGCAGGTTGATTAGCCCCAGCAACAAAATGCCCTGAACCAGCAGCAAAATCCCCTTTAGCCACATTTTCAACACTATCAGCATCCAAAGTATTTAACTTGTCTCCAATCAGCTTTTCCAACACCACTTCATTGCCATATTTATCCTTAACAACAAATTCATCATTTTCACCAGATTCAACATCCATATCCACATTATCACCACCATCAGTACCTTCAACATTCAAGTGTTCCCCTGTTTCCTTGTCAGCCTCCCCTGAAGTCTTTGTTTCTTTCCTCCCCTGTTTGGGAGCATCCTCCCCCAAACCTTGGTCTTCAGAAGAACTGACTCTTTGAGTTGTGCCAACCTTCCTTAGTCTCCTGAATGCCCTAGTTCTTGATCTCTTTTGACTCTCCAAATGTTTTACCTTTAGTTTCAAAGTATTCACTGTTTGTGTGAGCTCAAGAACTTGGGTTTCTAACTTGGTACATCTTGCCATCAATTCATTGATTTGTTGCATTCTATCCTCACCACTTCGGCCTGTGTTACCTGGCCCGAGAGGTGGATCACTGGATTTGACATTTTGTACATTTTGAGTTGTCATCAATTCCTCAGTATCTTTTCTAGTCTCATCACTTCGACCTGTGTGACCTGGTCCGAGAGGTGAATCATTGACATTGTCATTGTGTACATATTCATCCATCAATTCATTAGTATCTTCTCTACCCTCATCACTTCGGGATATGTTACCTTCCCTGAGAGGTGAATCAATGAGTTTAAACACAGTATCAGACCTAGTCTGATCAGCTAAAACCAAATAAAAGACCTCTTTGATGTTTTATTTTGTTGTTTTGATACAAGTACAAGCTTATGGTAAGAAAAATGAATCATGACTGAGCGATTGAGTGATTTACAATCAAATATACCCTCGAGTGTTGTGTGAATTTAAAATTTCCTTTATGAGGTGCTTAGTGATGTTATCAAGCTCGATTTAACTTGCGTATATTTCAAGGATTTTTCATAATTGAAGTAAAATAACAATTGTCCTATTGGGATGGTTGTTAGCTTTTTATAATCATAATGAAGATGCCATTGAGTTCAGTTTTTCTAAAAATTAGACTTGCTCGAGGGCGAGCAGAACTCAAGTGTGGGGATTTGATAACGCTTAAATCTAACATGTTTTTAGGCGCGTTATTGCTAGTTTTGTGCATCATATTTGGTTATATTTATGTGTATTTGTTGCTAAATGGTGAAAAAGTGTGTATGCAAGTAAATATAGCCAAGTACAGGAAAAGTTGAGGAAAAGACGAAGAAATGAAGAGATTATGCACATTTGGAGAATTACGAGAAAGAAACCACGCGATACTTCAAGGATTTGATTAGTTCAAGATTTCCATGTTTATATATCAAGAAAAGATCAAGTTCTATGATAGGAAGTAGTGGTACAGCGAAGGATCAAGCACGTAACGAGAAAAGAGAAAGAATAAATAAAGTTGTATGGCAGAGTGATCCATTCGATCGGATGGCGCCCGCATCCGAATCGGATGGGAGAAGATTATTTTACCGAGAGCTCCAACCGATCGGTTGGAGCCAAATACCGATCGGTTGGCTGACGCTGGAGTTACAAAGTTGCATTTAATGAAGAAGTTAAGCCCCATAATCATTGAGGCTTATCATTTCTCGGCTATTTACTGATATTGGACGTTTTTGCTTGGAGAATAAGGGTTTCCTCACTTATTTAAGAAACCCTTGGCTAATTTACAAAGAGAGAAGTTTTTGGGAGGTGACAACCCAAAGGCAAATCGAGTTAAGGCTTACACCAAGCTTGTAGTTGCTGTAAAAACGTCCAGGAAGCCTTGAGTTCGAGTCTCAAGAGTTGTGTCCGTGTGTGGAGTTGTTTACGTGTAATCAAAGGCGATTGGAGGAGTGTGGATTGCTATAGTTCCACAATTCTAGTTCTTGTAATTCCTCAATTAGGTATTTCTTGTTGAGTTATTATGAACTACTTTTACTTTTACTATAAGATGAATGAAAGTTTGGTTAATTACTTGTGTTTGATTATGATTGTTATGGAGTGATTTTGGTTGTACTTGTGTGTGTATGATGTGACAATTGTTGGAGTAATCTTATCATAGTGATGCATGAAAACATATCTTGTTTTATGAGTTTGTTGAGATACAATCTAATCTTGTTTAATTGGTTGGTAAAAACAATCTTAAAGACTAACAAGGGCCGAAAGGAGTTTTCTTTATGTTTTTATTCCAAAAAGTTAGTGCACGAATTAGTATGGATTATGGTGTGTGACAAACACCATCTTTACTCATTAAAATGGATTTGGAAACGATTTCATCACGAAAAAGGCCGAAAGGATTCGTAGGAATTCTTAAGATAAGAAATGCTTTCAAACAACAAAAAGCTTAAAAGAATTGTCGTAATAGTTAATCAAGGCCGAAAGGAATTAACTAGGAGATTGAATTCTAGATATGATTTCTCGTGATAAAAACCATTGATTGTGAATCATTCATATTAAGTTGTGCATCACTACAAGTTACATCCAACTTGGTTGGTTACTCAAAACAATTGGTCATAGAATCACACACAAGTATATTTGTTTTTGATTGATTGAACCTTGCTTGCTTTTGAATTTACTTCAAATTGGATTGACACCCTTTTTGCTAAAACTTATTTTACTAAACCTAAACCCCAATTCCCTTGGGACGATCTCGACTTACCCACCTTTACTACCACGGACGAGTATACTTGCTCGTATGTGTGATTAGAGAATTGGATAAATCGTGTTTATAAATTTTAAAACTTGAACACAACGACACGCACATCACATACCCCATATTTTCAAGTTCTTGAAAAATAGTAGAATTAGAAAGGCAAAGTATTTCTTCATCATCTGAAAGATGAAGTGCTTCTCTTACAGATGACTTAGAGATAATTATCCTTTGTTCATCTACCACAGCTCTCAAATATTCTTCCCCATTTTTAGTTTTAGCCTTAATAGTAGACCAGAACTGTTTCATGTGAGAAATGTATATAGTGGGATTTGCTGTTAATGCATACCTTAAATGAGTAGCATTAAGAAAGTCAATAACTTTAGCAAAACCATCAGCTTCTGGGACCTTTTGAAAAAACGCCACTTGATTGTGGTTATCGGAGAAGTCCCATGTCGTCATTGTGAAATTAGGGTTTTGATTTTGGGGGTTTATGATCAGCTGGTGAAAGGATGTGTTAGGGATTGAATTTGGTTTAATTTTGGGCGCTCAAAGTTAATTTTGAGATCAAATTAGGTTTTTAAGCCGTTTGGAACTCATTAGGGTTTTATACGCGCCAAATTTTCAAAATCCACCCTTAAGTTTGAAACCGAGCAGTAGAATCCCAAAAGTTCCAATCCGAGCAGCAGAACTCCAGCAGCAGAAAGTTTTGCTTAGTAGCAGAAACTTTTTAACTAGCAGCAGAATGTCTGCTGATCTTTTCAAACATCTTTTTCACATCAGATAAGCTTTCCCCTTTGCTTTTTCCTACAAAAGGTTAGTCCAAAACCACAAAAACACAAGAAACAAGATACCACAATAATCCCAAGTCATAGTTTTTCATAGCAGTCGAATAAACAACTAGCAGCAGACAACATACAAACAGAGCAAGTAATAGAAACAACTTATTTGATTAATAACAGTACAAATCCTTACAAACAAACACAAAAACACACAGAGATAAGATTTTTCAAAGATTGATCATTCCTATACTAGCAATTAAAAATTGAAATCTACTCACATCAAAACCTTTAGTGAGTAAATCTGCAACATTGTTGTCAGTATGGATTTTAACTATTTGAATTAGCTTTTTCTCATAAGAATCTCTGATAAAGTGATGTCTTATCTCAATATGTTTTGTTTTTGAATCAAAAACATGATTTTTAATAATACACATTGTACTGTTATTATCAATATAAATTTTGGTGTTCATAAAGTTGTACCCATAATCCAGCAATTGATTCTGAATCCAGAGCACTTGTCCACAGCAACTAGAAGCAGCCACATACTCAACTTCAGTTGTTGAATTAGCCACCACATTCTGTTTCTTGCATTGCCAAGAGATCAACCTATGTCCAAGAAATTGACAGCCTCCAGAAGTTGACTTCCTATCCAAACTTGCTCCAGCATAATCACTATCTGAGTATGCCACCAGATCAAAAGGTGAATCCTTAGGATAACAAAGGCCAAACCTGGGTTGACTCCTTAAGTATCTAAAAATCCTCTTCACAGCATTCAAGTGAGAAACTTTAAGGTTCACTTGAAATCTGGCACAAGCACACACAGCAAACATAATGTCTGGCCTTGAAGCAGTTAAATACATCAAAGATCCAATCATAGATATGTACAAGTGCACATCAACCTCTTCCCCATCTTCATCCTTGAGCAAAGGCTTGTTGGTCTCCATTGTTGTCTTAGCTGGCTTCACATCAGAAAAACCAAATTTCTTAAAAATATCAGCCACATACTTGTCTTGACTGATGAAAATCCCATCTTTCTTCTGCTTAACTTGAAGCCCTAGAAAGAAAGTGAGTTCCCTCATAGAACTCATCTGAAATCTGCTATGCATGAGCTTCTCAAATTCCTCACATAACACCTTGTTTGTAGACCCAAAAATGATATTATCTACATATACTTGAACAGGTAGGATATCCTTTTTGTCTTTCTTGATGAATAGAGTCTTGTCAATGGTTCCCCTACTAAAACCATTGGTTAACAAATATTTAGACAAGGTGTCATACCAAGCTCTAGGAGCTTGATGTAAACCATACAGTGCTTTATCCACCTTATAAACCCTATCAGGATAATTAGGGTCTTCAAAATCAGGTGGTTGCATCACATAAACTTATTCATCAATCTTTCCATACAAGAAAGCACTTTTTACATCCATCTGATACACAGTAAAGTTTTTGAATGAAGCAAATGCCAAGAATAGTCTGATAGCCTCTACCCTTGCTACTGGTGCAAATACTTCATCATAGTCAATGCCCTCTTCCTGTGTGTATCCTTGAGCCACCAATCTAGCTTTGTTTCTGATCACTATTCCTCTTTCATCTCTTTTGCATCTGAACACCCATTTAGTACCAATTGTCTTTTTCCCTGAAGGCAAATCAACCAATGTCTAGACTTTTTGAAGCTTGAACTGCAATAACTCCTCTTGCATAGCTTCAACCTAACTTTCATCTTTTAATGCTATGTAGGCATTCTTGGGTTCCACTTGTGACAAGAAACAAGCAAACATACAATTTTGTAGATCTTTGTGGCTCTTTCTCTGATGTAGAGATTGAGCAAATAATCCCTGATCAAGCAAATCACTCAACCCCTTTGTTTTACTTCTGGTCTGAATAGCAGATTGAACATCACCAATTATCTGCTCTTTTGGATGGTTCTTGTGTATTCTGGTGGTTGGAATAGGACTGACTGGAATTGCATTCTCCATGTTGTTTAGGTCAGCCTCTGCACCAAACCCATCCAAAACCTCATCATCAGTGTCTTCATAAACATGAACTAATCCAGGCATATCAGGATCATCTGGATAGTTAACATCATCAAAAGATATTCCATCTGTGTCAGCTGTAGAAAATCTTGGTGCAGCAGTAGGATCAAAAGGCTTAGCAGCAGAATCAGAGTTACTACTGCTAGACTTGTTCTGCACTTCATCAGCAACTTGTGGTTGTTCATTCACCACCTTTTCAGCATTAGAAGGTTTTTCCCCACCTTCTACATCTTTGTGAACAACATCATCTTGTGAACTCTTGCCCTCTTTCTCTTTGGGTGTGAAAAGTTGATCAAGCTTCCACTTCTCAATTAAGACAAATTCCTTTGTAGATTCATTGACCTTGTCTTGTGTACCTGCATTGGAATTATCTTGTGTTCCTGCAGACATGTTAGTTGTACCTGCATTTATTGGCACATAATTCTTACTTTTGGTTAATGAATCTATGTCAAACAGCCATTCAGGTCCACTTCCAGCAACACTAGGTGTGGTTTCACTAAACCTAACATGTAAGTTTTCTTCCACATGCCTAGTTCTTTGATTGAATACCCTAAAAGCCTTACTATTAGTGGAGTATCCAACAAAGAAACCTTGGTCTGCCTTCTCATCAAATTTGCCTAGGTTATCAATTGTATTTTAGATAGTAACAGGACACCCAAATGGTTTCAAGAAATCTATCATAGGTTTCCTACCATGCAACAATTCATAAGGGGTCTTGTTATGAGGCTTCACTACCTTACTCCTATTTTGCACAAAGCAAGCAGTGTTAACTGCTTCAGCCCAAAAAGTAGTGGGTAATTTTGACTCAGACAACATAGTCCTAGCAGCCTCAATTAATGTCCTATTCCTCCTCTCAGCAACACCATTTTGTTGAGGAGTTCTAGCCACACTAAACTGTCTTAAAATACCCTTTTCAACACAGAACTGATTCATCACATTATTCTTAAATTCAGTTCCATTGTCACATCTGATTATCTTAACTTTGTGATTAACTAGGTTTTCTACTCTTGTTATGAAAGCCTTAAGGATACCGGAAGTCTCATCCTTAGTTGCTAGAAAGAAAACCCAAGTAAACCTACTATAGTCATCAGTGACAACTAGGCAATACAATTTCTTATTCAAGCTTTTCACAAAAGTTGGCCCAAAAAGATCCATATGCAACATATATAAGGGCTCAGAAATAGAGTTCATCACTTTGGACTTACAAGAAGCTCTATGTTGCTTTCCCATCTGACAAGCAACACAGGTTTCAGGTTTTTCAAAAGCTTTTGAAGGTAAACCTCTGACAAGGTTTCCCTTAACCAATTTGTTTATAGTTTAAAAATTCAAATGGCCAAACCTTCTATGCCAAAGTTTGGATTCATCAATTGTGGCCTTGGCAAACAGACAAGTTAAATCTCTTTTGGGAATTATATTCTTTATGTCCACACTGTATATATTGTCTATTCTAGGGACTCTAAGTAGCACTGATTTATCATCAGGCAACTTATAGTCAGGAGATAAGACAAGACACTCAGTGTGTAAAAAGAACAAAATTCTTTTTGTCACACATTTATGAGACACTAAAAAGATTAAACTTAAGTCCATTTACCAAGTACACTTTTTCAAAATCCAAATTTCCTGTTCTAATAGTACCTTTACCAACAATTTTCCCACCTTTGGGATCATTACCAAAAGCAACATAGCCACAATCCATGGCTTCAAAATCATCAAGGTTGCCTTCGTCTCCAGTCATATGACTAGAGCATCCACTATCAAAAATTGTAACACCCCCGTTTTGGGTATACGCAGTGGAATATGAGTTTGGGGTGCTACTTCATGGTTCATAGTCATGAATATAGAAAATGACTCGAAAAGAGACGTTTTTAAATAAAAAATTTTATCATTCATTTATTAAATCAGAGTACATAATATAGGTTCCAGTGGGGGGTTCGGAAAATATGTTATAAATGTTACATTTTTCGTTGAATGATAACAAAGTGGACACTCTTATTATAAAAAGAAAGTCCATAGCCACTCCGTGCCGATAGCCATACTCTTAATTACCTGAGATAAACATGCTTAAAAAGTCAACACAAAGGTTGAGTGAATCTATAGTGTTTAAAGTAGTAAATAGTTTTGAACACAAGGTAAATAGTAAAGAAATCGGTTCAATCATAATTCAACATATTGCACTAAACCTCATGACACGCAATGCGTTAACAGTTTTTAGGTTCCACAAACATAATTAAATGAGAGTGGTCTTGCCCCCGAGTTTAAGAAATCAAATATAATGCATCTGCCTAACCGGCTACCACGAAGATATCCATCCGGTTAGTACAAATGGGTCGTCAGGCCAATAGATCTATTCACTATATTCGCGCTCACCCTGCGGGTGACTAATGGTGCATGATATGAGGGTCTTTCAAAAAATACAATCACAATAATAAGGGACAGTTAGCCTAGTGCAATAACAATCAGGAAAATACTTGTGTTCGGTTTGATAGCATGTATCTCCCCACATATTTGGAAAACATGTAAATAAGAAAAGTGGGACTATAAACTCACCTGGGCAGTCTGGATGAATTACAAAGTTAAATGAAGTTGATAAACGTCTCCGGCACGCAACCTGGGTTGGTATGTCAAGTTTTCAGTAATTGTTTTCGAATATATATAAGTTTCCAATGTTCGTTTCGTAATGTTTTGGTTGTTGATTAAATGTTAAATTTGAGACAACATGAAGTCTCTTCAAAAGTTATAAGATTTTATCTTACTTCTTATTTGTAGGTTTCGATTCTGTTTGTTTGTTAAATAGACACTTCGTTCGTTAGTTATTGTAGAAAGCGTATTTTCAAGTTTATTTCTCAAACCCTAATAATAATAATAAAAATAATAATAATATTAATTATTTATTAATAATTATTATTATAGAAAGTTTCACTATAGACCTTATAGTTTCTTATGTCGACGACTTTTACCCTTGATCTTTTAGGAAATGACAAGTTTCACCCTTGAACTTTTATAAAAATACAATTTTTACCCCTCAACTTTGGTTAAATGACGATTTTTACCCCTATAGTTTCAAAAGTGATACTTTTTCCCCCTAGGGTTCAGATCGACAGCAAACTTAGTCCCTTTTACAAATTTAGTTAGTGCTTTGGCAAGTTTTACCCTTGAGACTTCTTATGCGTTACACCCGACATCCTTGTTCTTCAAAAATGCTTTATATCTTACGTTTTATAACAAAACTTTTTACGACTCTTTCGTAAACTTGTTTATTAGTTTATAAAATTGCTTTTCACAAAATCCAGCCCATGACTCGAACCCACGAGCTCCCAAATAATTTTTAAATGGTGCGTTTGGCAGTTTTGTCGAGACAGAAACACCCGACAAACAAATGACTAGAACTCACTCGTTTGTTAACGAAAACACTTCGTTCTTTTTCCAGAATTTAGCTATCTTAATGGTCTAAGTGTGTGTAAAAAGCTAGAATTTTAGAGACTCTTTCAGTGGTCGAAATTGGAGTTCAAAACTCAAGGTCTGATCGAGTTGTAAATAAAGATCTGTTCGGTAATTTAAATAAAAACACCATTCGTTTTGCGTTTTCATGACTCGAGGTCTAAAGGGTTTTTGAAGGAAACGTCGTTCCGGACAACTTTCGTGTTTTGAGTTTTCGACGAAACGGATAGAAAGGCCTCGTTTTGCGCAAACTCGTCTGCTGTAACAGTAGGTATATTAAGTTTATATATAACTTCAAATCGACATAACTTTTGACTCGTTTATCCGTTTTAGGTGATTCAAATAGCTACGTTTTTCTAAAAATATTCTATTTAACAATATGTATGTGTCTTATAGTCTAGTGTTCTTAAAATATCGAAAAGAAAACAAATAGAGGGTGTTTGTTTGGTTCGATCAAAAGCAAAGAAAAGAAAATAATATGTAACTTTTGGGTTTTGAGTTTAATCCTTACTAGGGATTGTTTATTTAGGTTATTAGTGTCATTTAGAGTATATAGAGCAAAATAAAAAGAGTTGGGAACTTACCTAGGAAAATCTTGTGTCGAATGGGGTTTTTGGGAACTAGGGTTTCGAAATGAGATCACCAATGCTTCTAGCTTTCTCCTTGGCTACCTATGAGTGTTCTTGGACTCGTCTAAGGGTTGTAGTGACAGAATTTTGGGAGAATAGTGGCTGTGGTGTTTGGTTCGATTGGATTGGGGTGATGGTGAGGGTTTTTGAGTGACTTGTATTTATAGAAGGTGAGTTAGGGTTTTGTAGGGAGAGTGTGAGTGAAAATTTGGTGAGGTGTGTGGCTATATTGGGCGCCACATAGAGAGGAGGGGGAAATGGAGGTGTGGAAAGCTAATGGCTATACAAGTAGCCTAATTTCTAGAAGAGGAGGGTGTGGCATACTAGGGTTCATACACATGGATGTTTTATGGTTTAAGAAAATGAAGTATTGTTTGCATTCTAGTTCAATTCGAACCATCCTAGGGTTATGGAGGGGGATTCGGTTTGAATAGAGCTTAGAATGGTTGTACACTAAGCTTAGGTGGGTGATATCCTAGGGTTAGGGTTCTAGTTAGGGTTCTTAGTGTTTTTGGGATTTTTAGAAATGATTTTTATAGTTTTCTATATATATTTTATATGTATCGAATTACATATATTAAGAGAAAATTAATTTTGTGCATTGGGATGTTGTACCTTAGGCTTAGGAAGGTTGTACTTTGGTTTAGAAAATAGGAAAATTACAATTTTAATTATTTCTTAATTTTATATAATTTTTATTAGGGTTTTAAGGTAATTAAATATGTTTTTAGGGTTTTGTGCATTAGAGGGTTGTACCATAAGTTTGAGGGTTTGTACATTTATTTTATAATTGAATAAACTTATTTTAAAATTTAATATGTGAAATTATTACAATTTATGTTTTTAAAATAAACATTTATTAAGTTTTATATAAGGTTTTATTATTTATGCATTAATGACTTGTACCTTGATTTAGAAAACTTGTACATGTATATTTTGTAAAAATATTAATTAGGGTTTGTGATTTTATTAAATAATAGTTTTGAGAAATTAGGGTTTTATCGGGAGTTATATTAGAATTAGGGTTTCTGTGCTTTAGTGACTTGTACATTACTTAGATAAATTGTATTTTAGTATTTCTAGGGTTTTGTTATTTATAAATGTTGTTATGGTAGTTTAGGGTTTCATAAAACTCTTATTAAATAAGAAACGTTTAGTTTTAAATGTGCGTTAATGAAATAACGTAAAGTGGTAAATGGGATCTCATAAAGTTTTAGGTCAAGTATGTTTATATAATTAAATACTAAATCAGTTTGAGTTGCGAGCACGTTTATCGGGGATGAGATAACAGTTAAAATAAAATAAAAAATTTTGCCCGTAGAAAAGGATAAGTACTTTAAGTGATAGCTTATTTATTGTGAGATTTTCACAGTGGTTACAGTCACCCTCAGTTAAGGGAATCTCGTCCCGAGATTCAGTCTACGTTGGTTGAGAGATTGGGGAAAATGAAGTATAAGAATAGTCAGGCCTAGATTTCTAACCTAGATAGGGAATATGAGAATAGGTCGCGATAGGGGTTGGATATGCTTAAAATGCCTCAAGTTAAAAATAAATTAATATAATATTATCTTATTCTTATGTCCTATGTCTCCAATAATATCTTTTTACTACTAGTTCCTCAATTATAGTTTTGGCCTAAAAGAGTTGTATAGGAATTTCCATTTACTACCTAAGGGAACATATCTTGGTCAGTCTTATTCCTGCTAGAAGAACTAGATTTGAATGTTTTGCCACCTAATAAAACTAAAGGCTGTGAATAGCAACTTCACCAGTCAGATTCCAAAGTTCGATGAACAGTGCATTTTAACGGTCGAAATAACGGCTATATAACGGCTAGTTTTTCTCCTATAAATACCTCATTTTCAATCCTCATTCTTTCATTACCAATTTCTTTCCTAAAAACTTCAAAATGCCGCACCTTGTCACATACCTAGCAATTGTTTACGTTGTTGCAGTTGCTACCTACATGGCGTGTAATCCGGAAGAAGATCTCGAAGCTTTTGGTATAATCCTAATGTTCGTCGTACCACTTACTATTGTTGCCTTTATCGTGGATCAGTCATGGGGAAAATAAGTCTTGCACTAGGGTTGTTAGTATGGTTTTTTTTATCTTTCCTAGGTAATCCTTAGTGAAATAAAACTTATGCAATCCTTGTAATATTAGCACTTCCGTTGCTAACTATGTCCTTATGTATTATCTTTCAAGATTCCTAATAAAATTTGTACTGTTTACCATAAATTCTTATGAATTCCTAGGGTTTTTCTATCCCCAATTCTTGTTAATTTCCTATCTTAAAGGTAATGGGTAGTAGTGGTAGACTTCTATTGTATTAAATCAAAAGTGATACTTTATAAACATTTTGTTTTGTTTCAATATTTTACTTTTGAATGAAAATTGTTATTAGAAAATCTGAAAAGATAACTGTCCAATTTACTACATGATTCTTCCTAAATTATACATAGTTGATCAGGCTATGTATAATTGAGGACCAAATGATGTGATGTTTGGCTCAGTTACTGTGGTATTTATGCTTTTCTAGAAGTTTTAGATGGTGTTCAACGCGTAATTTTTGGAAAATAACTTCATAATTTATTTTTCAAATAAAATTTTTAGTCAACTCTACAGTGATGGGTTAGGGTTTTTCCTAGAGTACTAATGGATTATCCTCAAAATAAATCTTAGAGTTTGTCAAAAGTTCCTACAGGCTAGGGATAGTCTATTGTTTTGCCAAAATAATACTTACCAAATTTCCTAAAGGTATACTAGGGTTTTGCTAGGTATTGTCTATGAATAGGGTAAGGAGGAATAGAGTAGATAATGAAGCTAAACGCAGATTGAGATCATTGTAGAAAAGTTATATGATGAAAGTTTCATACGGTAGAAAGAAAATTTTATTACACTTAGGTTACATCCATCGTAACTAAGGTAGAGATTTGAAAAGGAAAATACTACTTGGTGAGTTCTAAACCTCAATTTATTTATTTATAACATAGATTTCATACTAAGGCCTTACTTGAGTTCTTATTCCTGAGCATCAGTCTTGTCTTTCCAATTCGGGTTGAAGTTCGGGCACTGATTCTTGTAGTGTCCATTTCCACCACATCCATGGCAAGTCACGATTACCGACTGTAGATTTGCTCCTGTCGCCTTACAGTCTTTGGTCTGATGTCCAATCTTCTGGCACCTTGCGCACCTAACAATGCACGGACCGTAATGGTGCAACAAGCATTGTGTGCACAATGGCTTTCTTCCGACATAACCATTCCTAGGATTCTGTTGGTGGTGGTAGCAGGTGGGGATGATGGTTTTGAGTTTTCGCTTTTGGTTATTTTGTTTAAATGTGACAGTTTTCTTAACTCCTAAGGCATGGGTAATGGTAGGTTTGGTTATTTTTCCGGAACCTTTATGAAGAGCTGGCTTGCATCCCGTGAAACTTTCAGGGATATGTCTACAAGACACAGCCGTCTTCTTTCCTTCTGTGATCATATTGTTGTTGCTTAAGTGGGCTATGGTAGTCACTTCGAGTACTGCTGCAATGAGGTTAATTACTAACTTCTGGATATCTTCCGGGGTCATTAGTGAAACATTGATATTTTTCATGTTGACTTCCTTCTAGCAATACGAAATATGAATTTCAGAATTCCCGTAATGATCATATCAGAATAATTTAATATTAACAAATGATCATAATGCGAAATTATATCCAATCTCGAAAATCAATTAATTACGATGTGTCTTGGCTAACATCGTAATTAAATGACTAACCCTAGATATAACTTTGCTAAGGGAGTAAACAATTTGTTTACAAATCTGAAGTTCAGCAACTTTCTCTTCTTTTATCAAGTTTTCTTCCGAAATTTTCCTAGGGTTTCTATTGGTTATAGCCTAGTCTAGGTAGGTTTTTGGTATGTTGGTTTACAGCATGATATTAATAATTTGATTGATTGTTTTACAAAACAATTAATGCAAGGTCTCTTATTAATACAGCATGTAGTTGGTCAAGGATTTCTATTATAGGGTTTGGTTCTCCATGGTGATCCTAGTTTCTATTTATACCTCAAGTTGGTCTGTTGTCTAGGTTTGGTGGAGTAAGGTTATGGGAAGTCATCATAGTAAGGCGTAATAGGATGAATTTGTTTACAATCGAAAATATATAACAAAAGTAGATTGTTATAGATTTATTGATTGATTACAAACTCTGAGAGCTTCTAGCTTATTTAGAAAATACATGAAATACTAACCAAATACTATTTGGTTTACAACAACAATACATGTGACTTTATGATCCGTTACGTCCTTGACGTAAGAGCTTCACTTCAGTCTCAAGTTTCAGTTGTGTAATTTCCATTTCTAAGAAGCGTTCCTGAAGTTCCTGGTATATCCTCAATTGATTGTCCAGGAGAGCTTCCAAGGCGAAGATCTTCTGATCCTGGTTTCTTGCCACTTCACTGGCTATCCAAAGGGTTCTTTCAATATCTTCCACCCTTCCAAGCATTTGATTATGTTCTTTTCTTGAACAGCGAATCCTGGAGTCTAGGCTTCTAAATTTATGGTTGTAGATATTCTTCATCTTTTTAACTTTTGCTCCCAATCCAAACACTGTGCGTCTCTCGGCATCGGTCTTTCTGAACAGAGTGTCGATATTACGGTCGTACCATTCAAATCGTAATGGTTGTAATTCCTCCAATTGTTTAGCGTGGGTGTCGAGAGTATTGGCTTGTTGGTAAAGGAGAGTCCATATCGAATCAGTAGGGTTTAAAC
This sequence comes from Artemisia tridentata subsp. tridentata, assembly GCA_021014915.2. Taxonomy (NCBI): domain Eukaryota; kingdom Viridiplantae; phylum Streptophyta; class Magnoliopsida; order Asterales; family Asteraceae; genus Artemisia; species Artemisia tridentata. The sequence continues at coordinate 190,920,711 of CP139504.1, forward strand.
TTAAGTCGGGAGAATTAGATGAAGATATATCATCTAGACTATCTGGGGATTCTGGGTTGTTAGATATTGGGGAATTTAGGCCTACATCTTTCTGAATTGCTTCTTGGAGTATGTCCTGTCCAGCCTCAAATGATGTCGGACAATCAATCGGCTTTTCATGAGATTCAGCTATTCCCTTAAGTTTCTGGTGTGGGGATGAGTGGGAAGGAGATAAGGGGATTGGGGTAGTTTCGTTAATCTTAGGGGTTTCAGGAGACATGATACTGTAGTAATTTGCAAATAATAATTATAAGAAATTATTATAAGAAATTACTAACAGTAAGAAAAATAAAGGCGAAATGTAAAGGTAAATATCGATAGAATGAGAATGATCCTAAGGTACTAAGTACGATTCTGGACATGAGGAGAATAGATTGGATAGGGGAAGTAGGGATTCTGTAACCACTCTATAGTTATAATTATTGATGAGTGTGTAAATACTCATCATTTTATACCCATAAAAGACACTAAAATGACCAAAAACACCCAATATATATTGCAGATATCCTTGGTTTGTGTTTTATGTGTTTCAGGCATCGAAGGATTGAAAACAGAACGAAAACGAATATTTTTGGATCGACTCGACAACAATTATGCATTTGATCAAGTGAAGACAAAACTCGAAGTCAAAAGTCAAAATCACCCCAAAAATACCAAAATGACACAAATGGTCCTTGGAAATAATTTCTACTTTTGGCAGCCTTGGTCCTTGGATTTTCAGATTTTACAATTATGGTCCCTTAAATTTAAACCTATTCCATATCTAATCCAAGTAAAATACAACCCAGCCTTATCCCATTTCTAATAAACTAAACCCAGCCCACCAAATCAGATAACCCAACCCAAGCCCAATATAAAAACCCAACCCGACCTTTCCCTAAGTTAACCAAAAGGTTTGACTTCGGTCAAATCCTTCTTCTAAAACCAGTACCCGCCCAAAACCATACCACCTCCCACCTCACCTCTTATCCCTGACACACCCACCCTCTTCCTTTTATCCCACTCCACCTAACAAGCCAAGAAGCATTAATTGCTTCTTCCCCATCACACTTCATCAGAATCAAGTTGTTTTTCCCACTATCCTATTTTTGGCGCCAAAATCCGTTTGGACGGCTGAGATGATAAAAAGACAATTGGAAGGTTGGGGTTTGCTCAGAGATGGAAGACAAAGGAAACCCTAGATATTGTAGTATAAATAGGCATCAATTGTAAGCCAATGAGGCAGTTAGTTTTTATTTTAAGTCGTTTTGTATTTGCTTTTGTTCAATCAGTTAAATTTAAGTTTTATTTATCAATTTAAGTTTTTATTAATCTCAATTGTCCTTAAAATACTCAGCATTGTATTACTTTCCTAGTTAATAAAAATCTTCAAGTTTTCAAGTTCACTGTTACTACTAATTAGGTCCATGGTTATTATAAAAGCTTATTATCAGGTTGCATAAGCTCATTCTAGCTTTACATAGCTTTTGTGAGTGTATGAGATAGTTAATTCAGGTTATTCTCAAAAATTCCCATTTGGTCAAAGAAAGTCAACATTAGATCAAAAAGAAGCAGTGTTGGATGATAAGCTATATTGGATGAGCTTATTTGGGTTTCTGGGTTGATATTGACAAGCTAGGCTTGTTGGGTGATCATTAGCTCAGTCCTGTTCTTAAACCAAGTGCAATTGTAAGCACATTCCTCAAGTTTTTGCATGCTACTACACTACTGCTTATTACACTGCTTATTGCTTTCTATTTGCTTATCTGTTCTATTTTAAGTATTTATAGGCTAGTCTGGTTGTTAGTATAAGCTTAATTCTCAGTTTCACTTTAAAAGCTTAAAGTCAGCCCAAATTAGCATAATATAGTGTTAGCTTAATCAGTGCTTATTAACATATAGGAATTGCTTATTAGGTGTTACTCAAGCTAGTCAATCATTAATAAGTCAGGATTATAAGTCAATTTGGTGGTTTCTAGTTTTAAATCTCAAATTAGCCTAGTAAAGGGTTGTTTGGGTCAGAGTTGAAAATGGGTCAAACCTGAAGTTTACTGTTCAAATACCATTTGGTAATCTTTGATTAGGCTTATTTGAAGCTAATTAAGCTGTTTTCAGTAGAGGTTAAGTGATTTTGAAGCTTTTTGAGGATTTGAGTTATTAGGTTCATTTATGAAGTCTGATATGCCCAAATAAGCTCTTAATAAGCCTGAGCTTATTTGGTCAGTGTTTTTGATAAACTTAGGTGAGATTTAGTGATTTAAATGAGAATTCATGAGTTGGATTAGGCTCACTTTGGTTTGTGCCATTTTGTGCAAGTCTGCACAGATCAGCAGACCTCATCAGTTTCTTTGGCTGATTTGCAGCCCATCTATAAGCTAAATTTAAGCCCCCCCAAGGTCTAGCTTTTATACTCTGATTAAGTTCATACTATGAAGTTTTTGTGGTTTCATTTTGGTAGTCCAAAATTAGCTTATAATTAGCTTTTTCTCTGCTTAAAAAGGACCCCAGTTGAACTGAGGTGCCCTACACCAAAGGTAGAACAGCAGACCCTTTGATCTTTTTGCTTATTTTGTGCTTGTTGGTGCTTATTTCTATGTTATTGTGGTTTCTTCATTATCATTTTAGCTAATTGTTGGGTACTTAGCTTGTTTCAGTTTACATTAGCTTATTAATTAGCTTATCAGTCCTTTTTCTCAAAAAGCTTGGTTTTCTCTTAATAGCCCACTGACCAGTCAACTTATCTTATTTTTGGGCTTATTATAAGTTTTCAAAAATAGTTCCAGTTTTAAGAAGTGCTTATTATCTTGTGCTTAATCAGTATCGAAAAGAAAAATCAAAAAAATAAAATAAAAAGAAAAAAGTGCATGCTGGGATTCGAACCCTAGCCACCCAGCTCACCACACACACACCTTACCGTTTGCCCTTGGGACTTCTCTGGGTATAACTTGCAATATTTAATACTTAACCCTTGTTGTCCATTTAAGCCATTCGAACCATTTAGTTTATTTACAGCTTATTAGAATAAGCTGGTGATTTGTTTGTATTTTTCCTAAGACTTTTATTATATAAAGTATTTTTAGAAAAAATTTTAGAATTTTTAGAGTAGTATTAGTATTTATTATCTATTTTTCTTTTTAAAACTGTTTTAAATTCATAATAAAAAATATAAAAGTCAAAAAAATATAAATCTTTTTTCTAAAATTTTCTTTTATCATTTATAATTTAGGAAAAATAATTTGGTACTTGTAAGATTAAATTTTAGAGATTTCACTTTTTAATCCCGTTTTTAGAATTCTCGTTTCGTGTTTTTAATATAATTTGCTCTAATCTTAATTTTATTTTGAGAATTTGTTTCTCATTATTCAATTAGAATATAATAAAATCAAAATTTCATCTCCCAATCATCAGTCACTCTAATTCCACACCTTACACGATTGTCCATTCCATCCTCGCTGGGACACGACCCGGGTAATCACTTACCTGGTATCACACACACACATCGTATTCACGGGTTTTTGTAAGATAACCTTTTTCCTAAGAGGTTGACTTGTCAATTCCCGCGTATCACGCATATCCGTGTGATATTAATTATATATATATACTTTAGCACGGATCAAATTTTGGCGCCGCTGCCGGGGAGGTTGTGTTGCGACAATATCGTTGAAGTCTAAACGATTAGTGACTTGAGATCCTTCTTTCAGAAGTTTCCACTATCATAAATATATAAAAAAACAAAAATATTTTTCTTTTCTTTTATATATATATTATCATATAAAAATAAAAACCCAAAAATATTTTCCGTTTTATTGTTAAGTAAAAGATAAAAGCAAAATCAATATAATATTCCTCAACTTGGAGTATTATCATAATAAGTTCCCACACATCAGATTAAAACTTGCCTTTGTATCGCTTGCGAATTCGGCTCAACTTTGATTGATAAACAAACTCTAACGGAGGTTTCAGGAAGTTTGGCATTAAATTGTCAAACCGAAAGGAGCGGGTTTTTAAGGAGCATTTATTGCCCACCTTTGCTCCTCCGCCACTCTGTGCGTTTTTCTTTCAGAGAGCTACCGTACGCTTGTTGATTTAAGGTTTAAAGTTCCTTGTGTTTTGCTTCGATATTGTTTTAATTGAATTATTTTATTTAGTGCATGCACACTCGTTCTTCTACGTCGACAGGTCCTTTACGTGAACTCGTAGATATTCCGAGAAGACGTAATCATAGACGTGCTGCCCGAATAGTCGAACCCGAGATTCGTACTATTCCCATTGATAAAATGGCAGACAATCGAACAATGGCTGAGATGCTCCAAGCACCCACCGAGGGTTACGGAGATGCCATCGTTTTACCACCAATCGACTCTGATCATTTTGAATTGAAAACGCATTTGATTCAACTCGTGTCTACAAACCAATTCCACGGGTTTGAACGAGAAGATCCGTATGCACACATCCGTTGGTTCAACAAGTTGACCTCAACCATCAATTACAAGGATGTGCCGCAAAAAGTTGTCAAATTGATGCTATTTCCGTTTTCACTCGAAGGGGCAGCCCGGATTTGGCTGGAAAAAGAACCCCCTCGATCCATTGAAACTTGGGAAGATCTCGTACAGAAATTTGTCAATTATTTATTTCCTCCTTCAAAGACGACTAATCTGAAAAATGAAATTTCTGGATTTCGTCAAGGTTTCGATGAAAACTTCGGAGAGGCATGGGAACGATTTAAAGATCTCCTAAGAAAATGCCTGCATCATGATTTCACGGAGTTGCAACAGATCAATACGTTTTATAATGGGTTGAATGGAAACGATCAAGATTCTCTTAACGCTGCCACCGGTGGCAATATCTTGAATCGTCGACCTAAAGATGTTCTTGAAATTTGCGAGAATAAGTCAAAAGTTCCAATTGCTCGAAACAAAGTGAATGTTCCTATCACTCCTACTTCTTCATCCGGTAACTCATCAGAGTAAGCCGCTCTAACGGACGTAATTCGTTGCATGATGAAGGAAGTGAAAGAAATTAAAAGTGAGATTCATAAACCAGAACAAATCAAAGCCATAAAAAAAGTGTGTGAAACTTGTGGTGGCCCGCAAGCGTATTACGATTGTCAAGCAACCGATGCTTCTGTTTACCAAGCTTCCGTAGCTGCAGTAAACTACAATCAAAACCGACCACATGCTGAAACTCATTACCGAGCACCAAATGCTATGGTACCACCTGGTTTTCCACCCGTGCCAAATCAAAATAATCAAAATCGCTTTGTTCAAAATCAAGGACAAAATTTCAACAATTCTCAGAATTTCAACCAAAACCGTAACAATTTCAACCAGCCTTAACAAGCTCCGAATCAACATGTTTATCAACAACCTCCTCAAGCTCCTTTGACTAATGATTTCATGAAAATTACCGAGTCTAGCATGCGTTCGATGCAGACTCAAATCAATAATATGAAAGTCGAGTTGAGAAAGGAAATTGATACTGCGATGTCTCGTCAAACAAATGAGTTGAAGAATATGATGGGCAGTTTCATGAATATGAACATGAACCAATCTTCTTCATCCTCCGGACGACTTCCGAGCAATACCATTCCTAATCCGAATGCTGAGTTGAAAGCCGTCACCACTCGTAGTGGTAAGACGCATAATGGACCCTCGACTCCTATGCCCCCTCCACCGGGGGAAGTGAATCGAGATGCCGAGGTGACAACGGACAAAGTACATTTCTCAAGCCCACAAAGTACAGCACACGTCCAACCTCTTGATGTCCAAACTCAAGTTCCGGAACCCGATGTTCCGAAAGCTAATCCTAAGCCTTCAATTCCATATCCTTCGAGGCTTAATGATCAGAAGCTTAAAGACAAAACGAGTCAACAGATGGAGAAATTCTTTAAAATCTTCAGTGATTTACACTTTGACATAAGCTTCGCAGATGCTCTCATTCTTATGCCCAAATTTGCATCTACACTCAAAAGTTTGCTAAGCAACAAGGATAAGTTTTCTGAAATGGCAAAGACCCCACTAAACGAACAGTGCTCAGCATTTTCCCCCTCAAAAAGCTTCCCAAAAAGGGTTGGGAGACCCCGACAATTTTTTAAATTTCCCATGTAAATTTCTTGGGGATGGTTCAGTGCTCACCCTTGGCCATCTTGGGGGCAAGCTTTAAACCTTTATGCCACTCTCAGTATGGGAAAAATTTAAATCTTTTCCCCAAAGCTTACATCTATTTTGCATGACACTCGAGCTAGGGGGACCGTACTGTAACTCATCCGCTGGGAATAGCTGAGGATGTCTTTGGGTGAAAGTGGGAAAGTTCCATTTTCCCATTGATTTCGTTGTGGTAAATTTTGATGCCGATCCTCGAGTTTTCCCCTCATTCTGGGGGGAGCTTTCTTAAGAACGAGTCGTGCTATCATCGATGTATATGCGAAGAATTATCCATACGGGTTGATAATGAAGAAGTCACGTTTAACCCAAAACAGGGGCTCCAAATCTCTAACCACCAAATGCAACAATTTCTACGGTTAAACAAAAGTCTAATTTTGTAATTGCTTCCAAAAGAAGTGATTCGATTCTTTCAAATTCACGGTTAATTTCCCTTTACAAAAACGTGCTGACTCAAAACAAGGGGAAAATTTCCCCTGGTTCAAGCAAATGGTTTTTAAAGTTGTACTACAGAAGTTTAAAAGTGTTTTTTTTCTATTTTAAAAAAAATCGGAGGGCACATCGGAAGTGGTGAAAATTGCTAGATCTAAGAGCACACCCTTGTCCCCCCCCTCCCCGGGAAACGGTTTTTTCCCTGTTGAAATTGTTGTTCTGTGGATGATCCTACCATTTCTCTCTCTTTCCCCCTCTCTCACCCGTTTGAGGGAGGTGACTTCATTTTGGAAGAGATTTAAGCTTTGGGTTTTCTTGTGTTCAATTCCCTCTGA